>JADBJO010009896.1:60000-62500 GCA_016801955.1 Conus betulinus
TGTCCTCACCTCACGCACAGGAGTAATGCAGTAAAGTTAAAACACACACACACACACACACACACACACACACACACACACACACACACACACACACACACCTTAAGACTGACTCGACCATCCACTCAATCAAATGATGACATTGTATTTTACCGATCTCTTCACTTGGGGGAAAAAAAAAAAAAAAAAAAAAAAAAAAAAAAAGAAGACTGACTCGACCATCCACTCAAATGAATGATGTCATTGTATTTTACTGATCTCTTCCACATGCGATGAATGATAATATTCATTCAGATATCTCTTATAATGTATTATCTTAAACTTCACTATCCTTCATCTGCCTAATTTTCAATGCTTCCGCGATGAATTTCGCAACTGATTTAATTACAAGTTCATCATCTGATGATAACACGCCAGCGACATTTTGTCTTTTCGCTATATCTAGCTGGAAAAATGAACAATTTGTCCGCACTTCATTATAAGCTGTACAGTGGAACAGAAAGTGTTCTTCGTCATCAATAATATGTCTACATGCAGGACAGGAGATTCTGTGGATGTTTCACATTCAAACCATCTTTTGTTCGCATTAAAACCTAAAGTTCTCAACCTAAATCTTGCGTAATTTATTCTGTGCCATCTATCTGTTATGACACTGAGAAACTTTTCAGGATGGAACACATTCTTAAATGAGAAAAACCAGCGATATTTTTCTTTACTTTCCATATCTGAGTGCCAATTCTGTTTAAAAGAACAAATAAGCCTGTCTTTAAATTCCGCAATGAACTGTTGCTCATTTCCTACTTCCTGGGTCATCCACACTATTCCAAAACCCTGTTCTGAAAGGACTTTCTTTACTTTATAAGCCCAGTTTTTTTTTTTACCTTTTTCCATTTCTAAAAGCATCATATCATAGGCTTGCCTGCTGAAACGGGACTGGGGTAGCTTCAAGATCTTCAACCAGTACTTAATACATTTCACAAATGTACTTATATACAACGGGTATCTGCCCATTTCTCCATATATAAAACGGTGTTGGATGAATGAATAGGTACTTGAAGGAAACGCTTCATAGCATACGTATGTACTTTTTCCATCTGCAAATTTTCATGTAAGCCCCAAATTTCAGCTGCATAAGTAAGAAGAGGTTTTATCTGTGTATCAAACATTTTCCAAAATATACCACAGTCTGTACAATTCAGTTTTTTTCTCAGGGATTTCAGAATTTCAATAGTACCTTTTTTTTCCCTTTCATCAGAGATTCTTCCCATGCGTAACGGAAAGTTAATTTTGTTGAAAATATCATTCCAAGATATTTATATGAATTAACTACTTGAACATCTGCATTTCCATAAGACCATTTTTCATACACTGATAGGTGACCACCCATTCTAAAGACCACTATATTCGTCTTATCCAAGTTAACTGATAAACCTAAGCGGTCTGCTTCTTCTTTCAATACATTTAGTTGGTTTTGCAAACCTACACTGTTCCGGACAGGAGAACCACATCATCATCAGCATACAGTAGTAAAACTAATTCAACTGCTTCAGGTATCATCCGGATACCATGTCTTCCTTTGCGGGACAATTCCACCGCCAGTTCGTTTATGAAAAAAAGAAACAACTGTGGACTTAACAAGCATCCTTGTTTTACTCCATTTGGACAATCAAAATACTCGGAATACTCACTCTTCACACGCACACATGCAAGCACTGAGTTGTAGACCCCTCTATAGCCATGTATAATTTACTATTAACACACCATTTTTACGGAGTACATTCCACAGAGCATTCCGATTTACCGAGTCAAAGGCTTTCTTGAAATCTACAAATGCATGTACAGCTTCGATTTGCAGAGAAGATGTTTCTGAATCAAAGAATATAGTGTAAATATATGGTCTATGGTGCTGTAACTGGTTCTAAAACCTGCTTGTTCTTCCACTATTTTTTCTTCAGTTTCAGCCCATTCAGTTAATCTTGCATTTAGTATGTAAGTGTAGATTTTACTTAAAACGCTGGTAAGTGATACTCCACGATAGTTGTCGGGATTGTTCACGTCTCTTTGTTTTTGTAAATGGTACAATTATAGATTTAGCCCATTCTGATGGAAAACAGCGTGCTAGAAAGGTTTGACTCCGAGTGTTGGTGTAGAAAATGCCGAAAAAGGCGAAACTGAACATGAAAGTGACAGTACACATATCATTTAAAAATCGATACAGTTGATTGAAACAGAGCATAAAAGCAGTGTGAATGAAGAACTAAAGACACATGTGGTGTAGACATTGTAATGCTTGCAGCAGAAAGTGATGGAATCTTGTCAAGGAAACAACTGTTATACACAAAAATTGGCAGGTCTACATGAAGAGGCAAGACAGTGATGCCTTCTCTATGTCTGTTATAAAGTCAGTCACATCAAATTCAACCAGAGCAGAGAAGCTGACATTTGGTAAAATTTCATAAAAGAGCCATCTGGCTGTTGTGATGTTGTGTTGTGATTATGC
>JADBJO010009896.1:65000-69061 GCA_016801955.1 Conus betulinus
TTACGGAGCACTGGAAGTCCTCATAAAGGGTCTTGACTATCCGGATCAGTGTCTGTGGGACTCCATACTGACGCATGATGATCCAAAGGCTGTCTCGGTGTATGGAGTCAAAGGCCTTTTCGAAGTCGACAAAATGGATGCATAGCGTAGCATTCCATTCGTTGACTTGTTCCAGAATATTCTGAGGATGAATATCTCGTTGACAGTTCCTCTGCCTGTCCTGAAGCCGGCTCGTTCTTTCCTGAGTGAAGAATCCTCTCCTGTCTGTATCCTGCTGATAAGGATCCTGCTGAGTACCTGTCTGGCCAGAGGCAGCAAGGTAATTCCAGTTGCCACACTCCTTAAGGTTACGTTTTTCGGAATTTTGCAAATTTAGTCCTTTTGTCCACTGTGTAGGAACTGTCTCTTTCTCCCAAATGAGGTCAAAGGTCCGCTTGAGTCCTTGGACATTTTTTTTTGTCTTCGTATCACACACACACACACACACACACACACACACACACACACACACACACACACACACACACACAAACACACACACACACACACAACACACACACACACACACACACACACACACACACACACGCACGCACGCACGCACGCACGCACGCACGCACGCACGCACACACACACACACACAACACACACACACACACACACACACACACACAATGATCAGTCGACAGTCGTGGAAAAAGATAGTGAGGTACTTATTCATTTAGCTACACTTGTGAGATCAAAATTGTCCTATGCTCAGGAAATATTCTTTTCAGCTCCAAAAAGTTTGATGCTAAAGATGCAAAGCATCGATAGCAAAGCTTATAGACAGCTCTCGGAGTTCCTGTCCGTGCCCCCAAACTAAAACCCTACACAGAATCGGAATTTTGCCTTTTGCCGAAAATATAAAACTTGCTCCAGCAAAATATATTTTAAGGAGTCATTAATGCAAAATTCATGTATCAAGGAAACTGGTTTAAAATCAGATATACATTTTTAAAAGCAAGCACAGAGTTTTGACTCTGTAAAAACTGTAGGCTCCTATACGTCCCAGGTATTTACAGATGCTGGTGTTAAACCCCAAACAGTAGCTCCTCAAACGAGTTACAGTAATATTCCTCAATGGGAACTTAGTAAGGCTAATTACGATATTGATTATACAGATTTAACGAAAAGTGATGGGACCATGCTGCCAACATATGTCAAGGCACATATAAAGGAAAATTCTATAAACCATCATGAAATTATTATATGCATTCTCTACTTGGAAACCAATTATCAGGTGCTGCATTCATTATTCCATCGTTAAAAGTAGAGAAATCGTATCACATTGGGTAAAAATTCCCTGTTTTCACAGCAGAGCTAATTGCCATTATTATGGCACTGAACTATCTTCTTAGTTTTCCATGTTCGATATTTCAAATATTATTTTGTGTCGATTCTAAATCTGTCTTACAAGCTTTAACATATTTTCATACAAGAGTGAGAGGAGAAATGATATTAGAGATATATCATTAAATTCATTTTTTATCTTTACGTGCTTCTCTTATTGACTTTTGTTGGATTCCATCACATTGTGGTTTAGCAGCAAATGAAAGGGTTGATCGGTTAGCCAAAAATAGTTGCGAAAGAAAAGAGCTCTACAAAAATAAATATTCTTTTATCCTTGTATGGAAATTTTAGTCTTTTAGGTAAAGCATCATGGGATTCGGTGATACGAAGACAAAAAGTGTGTCCAAACATAATAAAGGACAACAAGGGAAACTTCTGTAAGAATCTTAAGAAATATAAAACGAGACACAATCTCCATCAGGAACGGATTTTGAAGAGTCTGATCTTTAGACGCAGACTTGATGCGTACAAAACAAAATATTGTAAAAACATCACTTCTATTTGTGGTCAAAATATTACACCATTCCATGCCATCTTTCTTTGCAGAAATACTAAAAAAAAATTTACCTACTTGGTTATTAAGTTTGAACCCATCACTCGCGAATTTTCGGGACATTTTTTTGGGAACAAAGCGAAGGCTACAGAAGTTGTTAGGGCAACTGCAAATGAGACAAACTGCAGCGTTACCGAAACACGACGAAAAAGCAGAAGAGCACAGAAAACAAAGTGTGAAGTAACGCACTTTAATGCACGACACAAAACAAGACAAGAAATTTTCGGCAATAAGCCTTCCTCAGCGACAAAACAATGAAAACAGTACATACATTAACATGCGCAATACTCTCCCTTGTGAAGCCAAAAGTGATGGTCACTAGT
Organism: Conus betulinus; assembly: GCA_016801955.1. NCBI lineage: Eukaryota > Metazoa > Mollusca > Gastropoda > Neogastropoda > Conidae > Conus > Conus betulinus. The sequence goes on from JADBJO010009896.1 coordinate 67,269, forward strand.
TGGTATCCCATTAATTAAATAGATTATGCATGCAAAGATTAGCATACTACACTACCTCCACACTACATACGCTCTCTGTCGCCTCGCTCTTCCACCGTCTCAAACTCTCTCACACTCACTCAAAGCGATCGCGACAAAACACAAACTGGCCGCTTTTGTTTTTTGGGGTCCGCCCTCTTTGTGCTCTGTTGCCTGTTCGTTGTCTCTTGGTTTTCGTCTAAAATCACTCTAAAGTGCCTATACATTAAATTCAAGAACGAACGAACGAACGAAACACACACAACACACAAACACCACACACACACACACACACTCACCTCTCTCTCTCTCTCGCTCCTCTCTCCTCTCTCTCTCACCACACTCTCTCTCTCTGTCTCTCTGTCTCTCTGGTCCTTGTCTCTCTCTCTCTCTCTGGTCTCAGCCGACTCTCTCTCTCCGTCTCTCTCTCTCTCTACTCTATCTCTTTCTCTCTCTCTCTACGCACACGACATAAAATTTCACCCACAGCACGCGACAGCACTCTCCTCTTCCTCTCTCTAGTCTCGTCTCTCTCTCTCTCTATCCTCCCTCAATCACACAAACCACACACACAAACTCTCTCACTCTCTCCTTCTCCAACCTCTCATCTCCTCTCTCCTCACAAACACACAAACACACCACACACACACACAACACAAACACACACAAACAAACAAACCACACCGTTCGCCGCACCGCACGCCGCACCCCACAAATTCTCACGCACGCACCCCCCACTCTCCATCTCTCTCTTCTCTCTCTCCTCCTCTCTCTCTCTCTTCTCTCTCTCACACACACACACACACACACACACACACACACACACACACGTGCGCGCGTTCGCACCCACACACAGCACACACACACACACACACACACACACACAACACATACACCCACACACACACACCACCCACACACACACACACACACACACACACATGCTCGCAGGTGCACGCGCGCTCACCGCACGCACGCCACTGTCACGCACGTCACCGCACCCACGACACACACATCACACACACACAACACACACAACAACACCACACACCACACACACACTCACACGCACGTGTGGCACGCGCTCGTACACACACACACACACACACACACACACCACCCACACACACACACACACAACACGCACGCACCAACACACACACACACACACACACACACACACACCACACACACACACCACATTCTCTCTCTCTTCTCTCTCTCTCTTCTCCCTCTTCTCTCTCTCTCTCCTCTCTCTCTCGTCTCTCTCTCTCTCACGATCATGATGAAAATGGAACTCTGTTAGATATCTACAATGTGTATTGTCCATTTTGGAAAGAAAAAAGATTAGAAAAAAAAAAAAAAACATGTAACTAATTGATGATTCATAGGTCGGGTGGTCGAAGAGGAGAAGAGTACAGGACCCAATACTACAATGGATGTTTTGCAAAGCTGTTTGAATTTTGCATTTATTTTCGATTGTCGCCAGATGTAATTTTTACGTTTTGATTGTTTGCGCTTCCTTGGCAGTGGAGCCCGAAAGCGCTGTTGCCAATAAAATTCTTGGTCAATTGTTTCAATTGGTCTCTTCCCATCTCTCTCTCTCTACTCTCTATCTCTCATCCTCTCTCTCTCTCTCTCTCTCTCTCTCTCTTCTCACACACACACACACACACACAACACACCACAACACACACACACACACCACACACCACAACCAGCGCGCGCGCACGGCGCGCACACACACAACATTCTCACGCACTCTCTATCTCTAT
>JADBJO010009897.1:5000-10000 GCA_016801955.1 Conus betulinus
GATGTGTGGAATGGTGTGGTTGTGTGTGTGAGAGTGAGTGAGAGAGAGGAGACAGACAGAGACGATGAGCGAGAGAGAGGACGAAAGAGAGAGAGAGAGAGAGAGAGGATGGGCAGAGGAGAGAGAGCAGATGAGAGAGAAGGAAAAGAGAGACCGATTGGAGAGTCAGAGTGAGTTAAGGAGAGAGAGAAAGTGGAGCGGGAGTGTCAGAGGAGAGAGAGAGAGAGAGAGAAGAGAGAGAGAGAGAGGAGAGAGAGAGAGGAGAGAGAGGAGAGAAGGGAAGATGTGAGGAGAAAGAGAGAGAGAGTGAGGAAAGTGTTGTGAGAAGTTTAGAGGAGGGAGGGAGGGAGGGAGAGGAGGGAGAGAGATAGAGAGAGAGAGAGAAGAGGAAGAAGAGAGAGAGTGAGAGAGAGAGACGACCAGACCAGGAGGAGCGAGAGAGGAGAGAGGATGGAGAGATGAGAGAGACAGAGATCGGATGAGAGAGAGAGAGAGCGTGAGAATGAGGGAGAGAGAGAGAGAGAGAGAGATGAAGAGGCAGAGAGAGAGAGAGATGAGACAGACGAGACAGAGAGAGAGAGGAGAGAGATGAGAAAGAGAGAAGAGAGAGGAGTGATGGAGAGGGAGAGAGATGAGAGAGAGAGAGAGAGAGAAACAGATGAGAGAAACCGAGACAGAAAGACAGATAGAGAACCAGAGCATGTGAGGTGTATTTCTTCACATGTCCAAAGTTTTTGTGCTTTGCTCCTTACGTTTAGTTATACACTGGCGTACTTCGCCATCATCATCATCATCATCATCATCATCATCATCATCATCATCATCACAATCACTATTATCACCACCACCATCATCATCACCATCATCATGATGATCATGATCATCATCATCAGCATCATCATCACATAAAACTATCATCATCATTACCATCATCATCACCATCATCATCACAATCACTATTATCACCATCACCATCATCATCACCCATCCTCATAATCGTCGTCACCATCACCATCATCACCGTCACCATCATCAATCACCATTATCATCATCGCCATCATCATTACTACCATAATCATCATCAACCATCATCGTTGTCATCATCATCAATCACTATCATCATCATCGCATTCATCATCATCGGATCATCACCATCATCATCATCATCATCATCATCATCATCATCATCATCATCACAATCAACATAACCACCATCATCATCACCGTCACCATCATCATCACCATAATCAATTACTATCACCACCATCAACATCACTATCACCATCATCGTCATCATTATCATCGCACCACCATCATCATCGGATCATCATCATCATCATCACCATCATCATCATCCTCATTACCATCATCACCGTCACCATCATCAGTCACCATCCCCATCATCACCCTGGCCATGCATTACCCTGCATGTAGCAGCATGTAGAGGAGAAACCTCCACAGCTCCAGCCGTCTGTCGGGCCGGTAGATGAAGATGGAGTGGACAGGCACCGGACCATTCAGCGTCATCATGCGAGACTCCATGCAGTAGTACACGAAACAGCCCACCTGGCGCGTCACAACACACACACACACACACACACACACACACACACACACACACACACACACACACACACACCATTATTATTCCTGTCATCACCGTCGTCTTCAAGCTCATCGCCGTCGACTTCTTCTTTATCTAGAGTCGTCAAGATCATCATCATCATCATCATCATCATCATCATCATCACAGTCGTCGTCATCACCATTATAGTGATCACTATTATCTTCATCGGATCACGGACGCCGCATCATCATCGACACCTGTCTCATCGTCATCCTACGTTAACGCCGTCATCTTTGTCACTGTCATGGTTGTGAAAGGCACTGACATCATGCTCACTGTCAACATCATCATCATCATCATCATCATCATCATCATCATCATCATCATCATCCCGAGTTTTTGTGTTTGGTTCATTATTGTTCATGTGGTTTGCCTTCGTCGCCGGTTGACTGTATCAACATCATTTCAATACTTTTTACCCATGTTCAACATTTTCGTCGTCGTCTCGTGTTTCCTACTTCTTCTTTGTCCAAAGAATGCCGCCTTTATTGTACAGGTATCTGAGCAGTAGTCTCTCCCTGTTTCTGTCTCTGTCTGTCTGTCAGTCTATCTGCTTGTCTGTGTGTCTGTCTGTCTCTTCCTCTGTTTGCATGCCTGTCACACACACACACACACACACACACACACACACACACGACGCGCGCGCGCGCGCGCGCGCGCGCGCGCCCGCGCACACATCATTCCTCTCTCTCTCTCTCTCTCTCTCTGATTTAACTGTTTCCTGTGTCTTTAGATAGTTTACCTATCAGTTATGCATGCTGGTCAAAATACGGCGCATCATCACAAAATTCCATACTATCACATCCCAGTGACTTAAAAACCAACACCCCCACCCCTCCCCCTTCCCCCCTCCCTCTTCCTCCCACACCCCCACCTCCAGCAGGGTGATGATGGGGACGAAACAGTGGGGGCGGGCAGCACGTGTAGCGGTCGGCGTAGTAGCGCCGGTCCGCCTCGTCCGTCAGGAAGTCCTTGGCCAGTCGCCGCACCATCTTGTGCCAGCAGCGGCTCTCCGCCACCGCCCCGCCGCCCCGACGCCTCACCGCGCAGCACACGACGCTGCCGGACCACAGGTCGCCCTGCACGCGCGATTCCACCGCCAGGCGGAAACTGGGGTTGCGGCGGTTGCTGAGCTGAAAGGAATGAAATTATGTATATATAATGTACTCACAGAGGAATTGTTAGCCTGCACTTGTTTTTCCCCCACCACTAAATTGTTCAACATATTATTGTTGAGTCAATCAGTGGGCGATTGCATCTCTTAGGAGATCCCAGTAAAGGCTGTTTTGCACGATTCTTAGGTGCTGTCAGCACTTACGTGACTGACGACGCTTGGGTTATTTTAAGCATTAGAGCTGACCACTCTGACTGTTGACACACCTTTTTACCTCCCTTGTACCCTAGAACAGATCCTCAAGCATAGGCTTAAAGATTAACCGCTACATTTATGCTGTTTACATAATGGTTTAGTTTTTTCAGAAACTTATTTCCTCACCACTTCCTTTTCGTTTAACCTTTTTCACCCTTCTCCGGCTGCTTTGGGGTGCTGTTGATTCCGTTTTGAAACCCTTGGTGGTGAGAATACCACATAATTGTAGACTGTGGTATATCTCCATTTGATGCCAAGGAACCACAAACACAATCAGCGGTGCATTCCTGACGAGTCGATCTAGTAGACGAAAGGCCTCGGAGCAGGCAATATGAATAGTTCTGTTTTCAAGATGGGTTACGATGGTCTCCATAGGCTGCTAGTGAAGAATTTTATGTTTGTAATATATCTCCTTGGCTTTATATTCTCATTGTCGTTATCCCCCCTCCCCTTTCTTTGTAATCTTTGCCAAGTTATAAATATAATGATAGAGAAATTGTTAGCTTGCACTTGTTTTTCTCCCACTATTAAATTGTTCAACATATTTATCTATCTGTCTAACTATGACCTGTGAGTTGTTTTAACGTGGTGACAGCCCTGAAATGGCCCTTTGCGGTCGGCTGGGCTATAAGCAACATTATCTTATCTATCTATGTACGTATGTATCTATAGTGGAACAATTTAGTAGTGTGAAAAACAAGTGCAGGTTAACAATTCCTCCGCCATTACATTAATGACCTGGCAAAGATAACACAAAACACACGCTCACACGGCGGGGAGGGGCAGCGGAAGAAAGGTCTGAGAACGAAAAAACCAGGGAAATATACAATCAATATTAAACTCTTCATTAGCAGCATATGGGAACCATTGCAAACCCATCTTGAAGACAGAACCATTCCTATCGCCTGCTGCGAGGGCTTTTCATCTGCTGGGTCGGACATACAATTTTCTTAGAAATACTCATAGAGCGTCTATCCTCGGTTAGAGAGACCAAGCTCTACTTAGTATAAGCACTTTACAACCCACGCTATCGTTCACACAACGGACGCCTACCGGCTGGCGCTATATTCTGTTCTTTAAGTAATGAAGTAATAAAGGGTCAAGATTGATTGATTTATGACTGGCACCAATTTCCGCACAGTTACTGAGCTGAAGGTTTACCAAGGGTTCGCTGGTTTATTACTGGGGTATCTTAATGCGTTTGAAGGTAATAAGGGATTGGTTTGCTTCATTACTGTGGTGTCTGACTCCGAGATAATGCACTGAGGGTAATAAAGGTTTGGTTGCTTCATTACTGTGGTGTCTGACTCCAAGATAATGCACTGAGGTTAATAAGGTTGGTTAGTTCATTACTGTGGTGTCTGACTCCAAGATAATGCACTGAGGGTAATAAAGGGTTGGTTAGTTCATTACTGTGGTGTCTGACTCCGAGGGTAACAAAGGGTTGGCTGATTCACTGTTGTGGTGTCTAACTCCCTGATAATGCATTGAGGGTCATAAAGAGTTGGGCTGGTTGTGGTACCATGCAGAATCCATACAGATAATGGGCTAGTGTAGTAAAGGGACCCCATACAGATGGTAATAAAGAGTCGGGTGGTTTTATCACACTGGGACTGATGATTCCTTAGTGTTCCTGGGATTAAAAAAAAAGAATATGGGGTTGCTCTTTTATTTAGTGACGCCTAACTCATTCAGTTCCTGAGCTGAAGGTAATAACGGGCTGGCCGGTTTATAATCGTGTTACTCGGTTCCATACATTTACTAAGGTATGAAAGGGTTGTGGGTCCATACGGTAATACCTGATAGCACGCTGTTGCTAAGGTGAAGGTTATAAAGACCTGGTTGGTTTGTTCCCGACTCTGTATGGTCACTGGGCTCAAGGTAAGAAAGGGAAGCTTGGTTTTAAATACTATACCGTGATAACGGTTTCCACACAGTTGCCAAACTCGGGTTAAGAAACAGAAGGTTGTTAGTTAGTTAGTTTGTTTTGTTTGTGTTTGCTTA
>JADBJO010009897.1:12500-20000 GCA_016801955.1 Conus betulinus
AGAGACACAGAGAGAGAGAGAGAGAGAGAGAAGGAGAGGGGGGAGGAGAGAGGAGAGAGAGAGAGAGAGAGAGAGAGAGAGAGAGAGAGAGAGAGAGAGAGAGAGAGAGAGACGAGAGAAGAAGAGACGAAGATGAGAGAACAGACGAAAACTATAGTCACATCCACAAGGATACTATCAAATCGTGGCCAGTTTACCGTGAAAAAAAGGCTATTCGAACAGCTTTTGTTCTTGAAATAATTGTGCTATGGTGCTTTGGAACAGGATATATACAATTTCCTCTCTCCAATTTATTTGAAAGATCATTCTAGATTTTACCATCGGTATTTGTAGGGGAAGACATCAATCAACGTCAGTTCTGGGACGGGAAATGTACATCGCATAGTCACCACGGAAACTGTTCGCTGCGAATTTAGCGCTGATAAAGTGCAAAGATATTCCGGATAATATACACATGGATACACATGGATACTTTTATCAAAACAACATTTCAGACTGAATGGGAGAGTATCAAATTCTTTCAGTCATTAATATGAGGAAAAGGAGATTTCAGAAACAGAAGTTTCAGAGAACGTCTGTACAAGCGTTCAAGTTGTTTTATGCACCTTTGACTGGCCGTCTCCACATGTTACAGCACTGTCAACATCGCATTTATACTGCATGGAAAACTAACTTCTGAGCATGTTGGTCGAGTGAATGTTTAATTCTGTTTCGCTGGAAAATATTTGTTTTCAGATTTTCCAAGATAAAGCAGTTAAACAAGATAAGACCAAGACAGATTTTTATTTTATTTATTTATTTATTTTTTTTAGTGAGACCATGCAATTTATAAGAATAATATTTTTCCCCTCATACTTTGTTTTGGAATTTCAATTATGGCTATTTAGCTTTAATGTTTCAAACGTTTCATTTTGTTGAAACCAATGAAAATTTAGATTTTTTTGAAAATGAAGGGCCCTATACATTGACACGACTATCCATATTTTTTTTTGCACGTCACTGCACACGCTGAATTTGCATTTTTTTTTTTACCTCTGTTGTGAAGAGTCATATTATCGGCACAGAGTCCAAATGAGGAAGAAAGATTGAAGGAAGATGACGAATATACACAGAAAAATAAAACTGGACCCAAGACTGATACGCGAGGAACACCGCATTTTACTGCCGAGAAAGAGGGTGTTTCCAAAGCTTTTAAAACTAATTATCTCCTTTTGCACATGAGAGATGATTTAAGTCCAAGAAATTTCTCTGTATAAACCATGCGTTTACCCGATTATTTTTGTAAAATGAAAACTGCAGACTAAACATCAAAGGCTTTGTCAAAGTAAACAAAAACTATCCCTGTGAATAGATAATTATTATTGTTTACATATAATTGTTTTGCCAGACCTGTTAGTGCTGGATGACAGGAATGATTCTAAATCCGCTCTGGTTTGGATGAAATGAATCATGTTGACCGAAATGTAACTGAATTTTTTTTAAAGATGCCTTTCGAGAGGTTTACACAGCGTAGACGAAATTGATAGTGGTCTATAGATTTTTTCCCCATGTCATTTGGATCACTAAATTCAAAGAGTGGAAGTAGTTTGGCATTCTTCGAAGCTCGTGGAAAAAAAAAAAACATTTATTGATGCAAGGGTTACAAAATAAGTGAGATGCTCGGATATAGCATGCGCAAATGAATCTTAAAATATTGTTATCGATGTTGCAGCGATATTTTGATCACAGTGTGTGGTTAGTTGCCTGTACACTTCATAATGGTTAATTTGAAATTCAGTTTTGATTATTCATGATGGGATCCACTATATTGTTTTGATCATGACAAATGATTATTTTTTTTTTTTTTGAATGGTCAGCCTTAAATGGTCTAGCCCTCATGCTGTTGAAAAGTGAATATTCATAATAACAGTGAATACTTATATAGCGCCTACTCTCGGCTAGAGACCAAGCTCTAAGCGCCTTACAATCCACACTAACAGGCTGCCTACCTGGGTAGCGCTGACTGAAGAGCTGCCAGCTGGCGTTTCATTCATATGTTTTCCCGTGTCATCCAGTCAATGTCGTCCAATATTGTTCACTCAATATCCTTACTTCCTTCATTCTTTCCATTTCTCACGCAGGGTGCATTCTAAGTGTAACGTGTCATCCATACCAACGGCCAAACTGGCCTTCTCTTCCGAAAGTTGGGGATGGGATTTTACGTGTGTGCCAAATGTTATGCGTGCGCTCACACACGGAACCTCGGTTTATAGTCTCATTCGAAGGACTGTATGGGAATGGAATCAGAACCAATGTTAACTCCGAGGGAAAAATCCCCCTCTACCGAAACGGCCCGGCGGAGATTCGAACCCGCGACCCCAGGATCACGAGTCCGGCGCTCTACCAACTGATCTTTTTCAGATGACTGATCTGTTTCAGGAGGAACATGTGATGCTGATTCGCCTCTCTTCCCCCCCCCCCCCCCCCCCCCCCCCCCCCCCCCAGAAATTCATTCATTAATGCTTTCCAGGTGGATTTTGCTTTTGTTGTTGTTTTAAAAGAAGAAGAAATTAGATCACTAAAATATTATTTTTGACAATATCTTTTTAACAGTTACTTTATTGCGTTGTGCCTTAATACTAGAACTTTCCCTTGTTGCCTGTAACAAATTTCACGAATTCTACCAGGTTGATTTTTGCAGTCAGCCACGTACTTTACCATTTGCTCTAATTTGCTTTGGTGTGTGTGCGCGCGTGCGTGCGTGCGTGCGTGCGTGGTGTGTGTGTGTGTGTGTGTGTGTGTGAGTGTCCTCTATTACCCTTCCCATCCGAGAGAGAGAGAGAGAGAGAGAGAGAGAGAGAGAGAGAGAGAGAGAGAGGTATGTAACAAGAGGAAACAATACACACAGAATAGGTTGTTAGACAACACTGACAACAAACGAAACTTATTTAACGAGGGAAAAGAATAAACACAAAAAAGTCTGATAAATTAACCAAAAACATAAAAACTGAAATAAACGAATAAATAGTAAATAGTAAAAAAAACAACACAGTCCAAAAATCTGAACAACCATAGCATATATCCAATTACACCACGATAAAAAGGAGAAAATACTTACAAACAGAGGAAAACCAATTTCAAAGCCTGTCAATCTAATATGAGAGAGAGAGAGAGAGAGAGAGAGAGAGAGAGAGAGAGAGAGATGAAAATGCATTATTTTAAATTCTTACAAAGAAAACATATAAACACATTTCCAGTCAGGAGAACTCTAAAATGTCACCTGGAGGAAATGCAATAGGAATTTCGGGACCGGTAAATCCTAACTGAAATTCTAGTGGAACAATATGAACTTCATGCGATTATACTTCAGCCGCATGACATACACTTGCACGTACATGCCACTGTCTGTGCCTGTTATCTACTGTATGTGTGACAGATGAACGGGTAGAGCAAGAAGTGGCATATGTTCGGCATTGCTATGAGCTTGCAGTACGCCTATTCCGGGGGGGAAAACCTTGGGAAGAATAAAGACATTCTTTCCATTGCAAATCAAGTTGACCTTTTCTCATGTTAGGGGTCATGCAAAGAGATCTGGAGAGTCGAATACTTGATGTGAATCGCAGTCAGATACTGATCGGAATACCGACTGTGCATGACAACCGCACCGTTTCACACCTTTTTTTAACTTGACTGGTAAGGCAAAATGTCTTTGGGTGTGCCCCATAAGAGGCATCTTTCTCATAAAAACAGCGGGGTTAGTCTTGTTAATCCTGAACAGACACATATAACCTCCCTTGAAGATTTCCTTACATCGTCAACTGTACCCAACGTATGAGGAAGAAAAAAATTAAGACACGGGGCAATTGTTTATCATTTAGATATCTTAAATCTCACTTTTCACCAGTTTTAGTGCTGACTGGTTCACAATGTACACGACTAGCCATGTCTTGTGGTCGTTAGGGACAAAACACACCGACGGTGGCATATATTGTGTCGAAACAGAACTCGGTCACACACCGACCAAAGGATTATTCACGATAGGAAAGAATAACATGCTTTCTATCTGACATCCTCTCTGTCATGGGCCGGCAGCGGGGAGTGGGCTCGGGCGCTGTCACTGTGTTCACTTCTAATGGAATAGAACTGCTCGCCGAGAGAGGAGAGTTCTACATGGAAATACCCGAGAAAATCACTCAGCGATCAGAGCGCATTCGTATTTGTATGTCGGTCTCCCACGCAAGAAGAAGAAGAAGAAGAAGAAAAGAAAAAGAAGTACAAGAAAGGAGGAGGTGACAGTCGTAGTAAAACAAAACAAAACAAAACAAAACATTTCAGATCTCTAGCACCAAAGGTAAATCGGCGTCTTCTTTTTCTTTTTTTTTTTTTTAGATTAATGACTTAGAATTTTCATTTTTTTACAGAACACAGCATTTTACTCAGTCCGGTACAAATATTTAATGTGCATATCAATTTTTATGTAAATAAAAGAAACATGAAAAAAAGGAAAATAAACGAGCACAAAGTTTAACAACCTAGTTTCTCATTTCATCATCCGCACAAACAGGAAAAGGGTTTTAAAGACTAGAAATGAGAGAGGAAGGATTTTCTAACTTTGTCCCGCCTTTCACTTTCCCCTCATACACCATAATCAGTTATGTCATCTGTCACTCACAATAGGAGAAGGAACCCTCACTCTCCCGGCCCTTACAGAACAGCAAAGTAATCTTGCTTGCTTCAAAGATTAGGAAGACCGTAAACGGGTTAAAAAAAAAAAAAAAAAACTTCACAAGGTAACTTCCATGGGAGTCGAGGTTGGTCAGACCATTTGTGACGTGTAAGGATGGATCGTGTGGTCCTCTAAGGGATGGATTCAGGCAGTGTTCTCTATCCATTTAAAACCAGTCCTCTAAGGGATGGATTCAGGCAGTGTTCTCTATCCATTTAAAACCAGTCCTCTAAGGGATGGATTCAGGCAGTGTTCTCTATCCATTTCAAAAACAGTCCTCTAAGGGATGGATTCAGGCAGTGTTCTGTATCCATTTAAAAACAGTCCTCTAAGGGATGGATTCAGGCAGTGTTTCTCTATCAATTTCAAAACAAAGTGACTTCTGATTAAACTTCACCTGCACTCTCTTTCTTATCACCGGCTTAAGGAGCAACTTTCTGGGCTACTTATTAAAAAAAATGTGTATTTTTCTAAACATCGTTAAAAACACTTAAGAATAACTCAAGCGTCATTTTTCTTAAGTTTATGCATTTATACAAGCTTGTTCCCTGAGTGACAGACAAGATTAGAAATCAGATCAAACATGAAGCGATGCAGCAGCAGTAATGAAGAGACTAACACTTCTGAATGTCACACACCAAATACCCTCGTTCATCACACACCCTCATTCCTCTCTTCTTCTTCTTTTTAGTATGTAATTATCTTTACTACAATTACTGGTGTCATTACTGTTGGTATTTTCGTTATATGACCATATAATCGTTATCAGTATTACGATTACTAGTAATAGTAGCAGTATTTTCTTTATTTCATGATCATTATCATTATTGTTGTTTTGACCCGAGTTGTTTCCCCGTCGGCCCCGGTTTCATTCCGTGATTTTGGGTCGTTCATCCAAGACCAAATTTTGCACCCCGTTCGAAAAGATAACTGTCCGGCCTTCGTTTTCTTTGTTTTGAATGATATTTGTCTTGGCTGAAGAAGACCAAACAGGTCGAAACGCGTTACATTTGTTTCGTAATTTGTTTGTTCTTTCGTTTGGCGGCGCGGTAATTCTGCCTTTTGCTCTTGTTTCAGTTTCCACCTGTAGTCACCCTATTTGAAACCATGACGTAAAAAGCTGAGAGAGAGAGAGAGAGAGAGAGAGAGAGAGAGAGAGAGAGAGAGAGGTCTTATGGGTAGAATGTATCCCCATGGAGTTTGTTGTCAGCTTGTCACACCATTGTCTATATACTCCATCCAGCAGGTCCCGACCAACTGTACACACATATTCACTCTACATCTCATGAGAAAAACTAAAACCGCTTGCTTCCCGTTCCTTCTTTGTATTACCTTTTTTTTCAACCAGAATTCGCTGCCCGATGATTTACATGACATAGAAAATAAACGCTGCTGGAAAAAAAGGTGTTTAAATTTTACATTTTAACAGCTGTTTTATTCACTAATCTCCCTTTCGCCTCCCGCCATGCTGTGATTTTTTCTGCCATTTGCAAATGGTCCAACCCACTGAGGTCGTTAGTCCATATGCGCATGTCTATTGATGAGGCAAATGTTGACTGTGGGCTTTTGTGGTGCTTTACCACCTACCTTACAGGTATACCTGTTAATGTCAATGGGTTTTTTTTTTATTTTTTTTTTTTTATAGCTTTTAATGATTAATTTTGAATTCTGGCTATTCATGCGTGTATGTAAGCAAGTTGGTATTTCATATTTTCCCCCTCTTTATCTCTGTTATTCCTAAATAAGGCAGAATGTAAATTTGACCTTTATTATTCTAAGGTTAATGAGAGTGGAGGACACGGAGAATATGGATTTGCAGGGGGGGGGGGGGGGGGGGGGGGGGGGGGGGGGGGGGAGGGGATACATGGTACACGGGTTCTGCTACGCGCTACTGCGCGTTAAATAAGGAAAGGTAATGTTGCTTATAGTCCAGCCGACTGCAAACGCGTGTGTGCGTGTGTGCGTGTGTGTGTGATATCTAAATGTTTTTCTTTACTGTTTTTCACGTCTGTTTATTTTTAACTGGGAGCGAGAAGTAAAACCATCCATCAGATAACTATTGTTGTATATGGCATTAACTAACTAAATAAGGTTTTTAATCATTATTAGATAAATCAGATAACTACTATTGGATATGGTGTTATATACATGAGGTTTTAATAATTATTAGATAAATAGAAGGGAAGGGAGGCGGGGAGGGGGCGAAAAAAGTGTGGAGGAGAACAGAAGAGGAATGAGGATATAAATATAGTGTATGTTTTGTATTTGTAGTTCTAAGGTCTGTGACTCTCTCTCTCTCTCTCTCTCTCTCTCTCTCTCTCTCTCTCTCTCTCTCTGTGTTAAAAACTGGATAAAATAACGTGCGCGCACGTGATGGTATTGTATTTCAATATTTTTCGTTATATATATATTTTTCATTTGATTATTGTTATCATTTTTTCAACCTAGGAGTGAGAAATCAAAGGACCGCTTGGAGCTCTCGGCACAGCCTTGTTTGTTTGTTTTTAGGATGCCATTAAGATGTCAGAGGTTTGTTGTTTACCTACCATTAGCATGTCAATAGACTGGCTACATGTCGTGATTTGCTTTTGTTGAGTGTTCGTTTTGTCTTCTTTTTTCTTTATTTCTGTGTTTGTTTTGTCTTCACCTTTTTTCTTTTATTTCCCGTTTCATTTCCCATTCTTTTTTTCATTTTATTAGAATTTGTTGTTGTTGTTGATGATCGGTCCATTGAGGATGCGAGTTTTTTTTTTTTTCCTGTTGTTTTTTTTTCCTGTACGAGTTTGACTGCCCTC
>JADBJO010009897.1:22500-27500 GCA_016801955.1 Conus betulinus
TGTGTTTGTATGTAAAAGAAAAGAATGACAACTGAGCAGGAAACAGCTCAGTTGGTAGAGTATCGGACTCTTGGGGTTGCGGGTTCGCATCTCCGCCCGGCCGTTTCGGTACAGGGGGATTTTTCCCTCGGAGTTAACATTGGTTCTGACTCCATTTCCCATACAGTCCTTCGAATGAGACTATAAACCGAAGTTCCGTGCATGAACGCACACACACAACATCTTGCACACACGTAAAATCCCATCACCAACTTTCGGAAGAGAAGGCCAGTTTGGCCGTTGGTATGGATGACACGTTACACATAGCATGCATCTTCCCCGAAGTTGGAGAATGGCTGCCTCAATGGCAGGATAAAAAAATGGTCATACACAGAAAAGTGTCAGAATAGTCAACATGATGATTGTGAACACTAAAAAGAAAGAAGAACGAAAACAACAGTAAAAGCAACAATAACAACAACAACCATCTGTGGTCGTCTGATACGTTAATGAATGTATAAATCGAGCACATCGAAGTAAGGGTATAGTTATAGTAGCATAATAAATATGCTCGAAAAAAGTGCTTCATCCAAAAAAAAAAAAAAAAATCATTGAAAAATTCAACACAATATCACTGTCAGAAAGTGAGCTAGTCTTTTAAATTGAAAAAAAAAAAAAGACGAAGGGAAAAAAAAAAAAGGAAAACTGTACCACTATTGTTAAGAATGCATAGAATGACGTTGTTGATGATGGAACTCCTACCGGTGATAACTACAGGCATCAAGTCAAAAACAAACTGAAAAATACATCAACTTCAGAGATCTTCACATTGTACAGTTCTTACCCATTCGATGCGAAAGCTATCCAAACAGAGCGACACCTGCCACTGATCCAGACTGATTCGTCGTCTGTAACTTTCTGCTGGGGGGCTTTGACACACTTGAAAACCTCGAGGACGAAAACAGTTTGTAGTCACTCACTATGGTGAGTCAGTGAGTCCTTGTTGCACGTGATTAGACACAAAGTGAAGGATCGAAACGACTGAACACCGTCACACAATACTACTACTACTTCTGGGATGTTTTCATGCGTCCTATTTACCCTCACCGTATCACCATGGCGAAGCTAGGTATTAGGGAAAAACGATTTAATAACAGCAAAAAACCGTCGAACTGACAGCATAAAATCATATGCTCTGACAATTTCTGAGAGAAAAAAAAGTTCTCCCTCTCGACCTAAAACCGATTTTCTTTACTGTCACACCTGAAGTATATGGGCGTCTGGCAAGTATAACAGAAAGTTCTGTATTTATTCACTTGCTGTATTTCACGTTTTTTTTTTTATTGTAAGCATTTGACGTTATCTTCCGCCTTTTTTCCGACGTTTTGATAAAACATCATGTTTAGTGAACAAAAGTTTTGTGTTTCCATTTTTCTCACATGAGCAATACTAATTTAAGCAAACACTGTGAAAAAAAAATCGTCTCAAGTTATCACAGCAAAACACGTTTCCCTTGTTTACAACAGCGGTTTTAACGTTTCATGCCTGGTACAGAAACCATCCACTGATTATTTCCTACAGG
Source organism: Conus betulinus (assembly GCA_016801955.1). Taxonomy (NCBI): domain Eukaryota; kingdom Metazoa; phylum Mollusca; class Gastropoda; order Neogastropoda; family Conidae; genus Conus; species Conus betulinus. The sequence goes on from JADBJO010009897.1 coordinate 24,062, forward strand.
TATATCATTCTGGAACCAAGTCACTGTCGTCATTCTACCAGGAAAACAGAAAACATGTTTCCCTCGTTCACAGCGACGGCTTTCCAGTTTTATTGCCTGGTACAAAAACTATCCACCAGTTATTTCCTTCAGGTCCATCTTTCTAGAACCATCTCACTGTCGTCGTTCTTCAGACAAGGCCACAAATGGGTCCAGCGATGGTGACGACCCACAGACAGAAGGAGACATCCCGACAGCCTAGGAAGAACCAAACCCAAAGACCAGAGTCACTTTAAACGACTACAAACCACAGGGCAAGAAGTTCTGGAACAACAATGGTCCTTGCGCGCCACGAATTGTCACCATGACCGGCTGGAGGGTGCAGGGAGCTTATAAAGCCATAACCAGGCTCGTACTCTACAACCTACGGTAGTAGTAGTAGTAGTAGCAGTCGTAGTAGCGGAAAAAAAAAAAGCCCCCCTTCCACGCTTTTCCCCCCATTGCCCCTCCTTCCACCCCTTCTTGAAAAAAAAGGACGACGAAAAAAAAAAAAAAAGCTAAAAAAAACCCCCCACCACCAATGTAAAATGAATAGGATAGGAATGGACGGGCGAATCTCTACTGTGATGCTAAACAGTTCATTATTTATTCATAGCTCCGGCACCAGCGCCGACAGCAACAACAGCAGCAGCAGCAGCAGCAGCAGCAGCCAGGAAGCACAAACAAGCAGCCGGACTGCCCCATGCCAGCCAGCCAGCTCCTCGCCCTGGTGACAGGAGAAGGGGGTGGGGTGGGGTGGGATGGGGTGGGGTGGGGGTTCAGGTATTGTGTGGCGTTGACAGGAGGGGGACACGCCTGCTGCTCACTATCCCCCAGCCCCCCCCCCCCCCCTCCCCCCTCCTCATCCCAGGTGCTGCTGCCAGGCAAGCTGAACATGACGCGCAGTCCCGGTATGTCGAGGTTGAGGTGCTGCTGGTGCTGGGAAAGTAACGGGGAAAACCGATAACCATCACCAGAAAAAAAAAACTGAAAGAAAACTAATAATGAAAAAAAAAGGTTGAGGGACAGGAGGAGCTGGAGAGTGCGGAGGGACGGGTGTGGGGTGTGGGATGGAGGGGAGGGGGAAGGGATGAAAAAAAGCCAACAGCTTGTGGCCGAACAAGAACTGATACCGCTAGGCATGTCACCAATAGGAACGCTTGGGACAAACAAAGTGTTGAGCATGCGTCAGAAGGAGAGAGAGAGAGAGAGAGAGAGAGAGAGAGAGAGAGAGGAGAGAGGACGGAAACGGGAGAGGAGGGAAGGGGGGGGGGGGGTTCTCTTCGTTTGATCCCTACTCCTTCCCCTCTCTACCGTGAGTCGGACCAGTAAACAGAGATACAAGATCAACAATGTGTCCAGCAATCGATCGACCCATAGTCCCATTTCCAATAACAATTGTCCAATCAGCATACCGTTCGTGTTCACATATCCCCGATCTCCATGGTCGTCTCGGGGTTGAGAATTTCAACTGAAGAAAACCGTCAACAAACACTGCGTGAAAAAAATGCTTTGTATTACAAACACTGCGTGAAAAAAAGCTTTGTATTACAAACACTGCGTGAAAAAAAGCCTTTTCTCTCTTTAAAATAACACGAGAAACCCTGGTTTTAACAACCTTTTTACAGTGTTAGAAACCTTGAGTTAAGACGCGTTTTATAAACTGAGACACCCTTTCAAAAGCTTTTGTAACATTGAAAACCATGGATTGAAAAGCCTTTCGTATTTTTTGACACGTTTGTTAAAAAGGCTTTTTATTTCCAAAGTAATAAAAAAAAGCCAGAAGAAAAACTTAAAAGAGAAAAAGACCTGTTTTCGTTAAAAAAGAAAACACGTACAAAATCATTAAAGACTACAAAATCATCCAATACCCCCACTCTTTCATACGTATAGTAGCCTAACCATACACATACAGTACTGATATATAGGCACCATAAAGAAAGCACACCCACCCAGACCAACACATACAAACAACACACCCACACACCACACCCCCCACCCACCCACCCATTCACCCCCCCCCCCCCCCCCCCCCCCCACTTACCCTCTAATCCCCACACCCGTACTTTTATTTCATTGTCTATTCAATTAATCAATTAATTAATCAACCATTCAATTAATGAATCAATTAATTGGTCTATCTATTCATTTTCAAAATTCTATCTATTATCATTATTCTTTTTGAGAGAGAGAGAGAGAGAGAGAGAGAGAGAGGGGGGAGGATGGAAAGAGAAGTAAAATCAGGCAGAGACAGTACCGTATGCAAGTCATGCACTGATTTTTACTGACTTACAGCGCTTCAAAAACTTAAAACAAAACAAAACCAAACAAACAAAAAAAAAAAAAAATGAGAAAAAAGCGCTGTGTGTGATGAGGAGGAATAAAAAAAAGTTTGTTGTTTGATAATAATAATAATAGTGATAGTAACAACAACAATAATGATAATAATAATAATGATAATGATGATGATACTACTACCATCCCTACTACAACTACTACTGCTGCTGGTGCTCCTACTACTACTACTAGTAAAGCAGAAAGATTAGTCGTACAACATTATATCATAAGATGTACATACTAGTAAGCAGTTTACTCTGTCATGAATTGGGATGATGTCTTACGTACACAGACTGCTTTTTTTTCTTTTCTTTTTTCTTTTGAATTGCACATCTCTCTTTCAGCACAAGAGGAAAAAAAACAGCCCTGTGGGAGCTTGAGCAACGCTGTGAAATCTGCTTCAAATATAAAGAAGATCTTAAACGAACAACTGAATCATTATGATACACACACACATACACACACACATATATATATATATATATAACTGAACAATTAAGTAGTGGGGGGGAAAACAAGTGCAGGTTAACAATTCTTCCATCATTATAATAATGATTTGGCAAAGATTAGAAATTGAGAGGGGAAAAAAAATTTGAAGATGAAATAAATGGGAAAATGTATATCATAAATATGAAAACCCCTTCACTAGCTGCATGAAGAAACTATCGCAATCCCTCCCGAAGACAGATCTATATGTGTCGCCTGCTCCGAGGCCTTTCGTCCGCTGGATCGGACTCATCAGGGAGACACGGCTGATTGTGTCTGTGCTCTTGGCGTCAGATAGAGACACACCACAGTCTATAATTCTGTGGTGTTCCGACCGCCAAGGGTTCAAAAAAGAATGCAACAGCACCCCCAAAGCCAATGAAAGGTAACAGAATTAAACAAAACGAAAGTTTTGGAGAGGAAAAAAGTTGTTGAAAACTAAAAACATTACGCAAACAGTATAAAATGTAAGGGACAATCTCTGAGCCTATGCTTGAGGATCCATTTAAGGATATATATATAGTCAATGGAAGTACCGCGTTGCAAGCAGAACAAGACAAGTTCTTCAGTATAGGGAATGTTCACACGGGAAAGACCT
>JADBJO010009897.1:32500-45000 GCA_016801955.1 Conus betulinus
ACATACACACAAAAGCAGCGTGCACTCTCTTTCTCTCTCTCACACACACACACACACACACACACACACACACACACACACACACACACAAGCAGCGTGCACACTCTCTCATACACACACACACACACACACACACACACACACACACACACACACACACACACACACACACACATACATGTGCGCGCGCGCCCGCGTGTGCTTACGCACAGAAAAGACGGCAAGCCATAAGAACATTTTTCCAAAAGTGAATGCTCAACACAGTTAATGTTATTATGATCATCCATCCCCCAAACACATACACACTTCCATATTGCAACACAGATTCTTTCTTTTTTTTTCAGTTCAGAAAGCTACACAGCATTACATCACGAAGTAATTTTATATGCATGTATATACCATCGCAGACTGTCAAGATACATAAAATAGAAAACAACTAACTGCTGCGCCAAATGACCATGATACAAATGATATTTTGAAAATGCAAAACAAAACAACAAAATCAAAATATGTTCAATCCCATCACCTCCCCCCCCCCCCCCCCCCCCCCCTTGTCTCTCTACCGTCCCCAAGAACTAAACGCTTTTCACACATTGTGGGTAAATTGAATTATTTTATTATAAGAACAGGAAACATTTTTACTAACATTTATATTCTTTATCTAAATGTACGAACCATCCCGAAGTATCATACCGTTAATAATACCTTTATAACATAGAAGACATCTCTAGATCAACAAGCTATTTTTAAAAGAGTGTTTGCACTGTTAAGTTTTCAACACAGTGCGTTTTTGTCTGCAGTCGACTAGCCTCAAAGCAAAAAATAACACAGCCATTTCACAGACAGACAAAGACTTGACATCCATACCTTAATACGGCCTTAAAGAGTTCTTAAAAAAATCCCAGATTTGGACCTCCCTACAATTACAAACAAAAGCGCTTTTTCTTATTTCAGCTGGCTTTTTTTTTCGGTATGATAAAGTTATTCATTTGTGTTAATCGGGGACCACCGACGCAAAATACAGCAGCTGCTTTGAAACAAGACGTCAAGCACGGTTACATCCAACCAGCCTCGGGTACATAGGACAAACAAACGACCAGCCGATATACATTATGAAAGGAAACATCATATCGTCTCAGAGTCCATAGTATCAAACTTCAAAATCCTAGGACATCCTTACTGATCATCTTGAAAACAAAATATCATATTCTGTGTCCCTACATGCCCAGCTGTCAAGGTGACCTCAGTATCCTTCTATTTCCTCTCCACGTCCGTGTCTGTGGTGGAGTCATGTGGCTGCACACACCAAAAATTAATGCGCCAAGATCTTGCTTAAGGAATCGAGTATTTATAGACTGGCGCAATTAGATTGTTTTGAAAAGGTTTATTCTGTCTGAAACTTGATTCTGTTCATTTTCTTTCACATGGCCATCAAGGTACAAGTCAGGTGGTTCCAAGCAGACTGATTAAAATCAAAGGAATGGGACTATTTGGGGGCTTCAAGCTGGCGCAAAGATAGGGTCACGGGTGAGAGTGCAAAGGCCTGAAATGTACCGTCAACTAAGAAGGAAGTCATGTATTTGAAGACTGTTGTGATTCAATTTGTGAAAAATCTTCCCAAACAAGGAGAAAATAATTGGTGAGGAGTTGTTCTTTCGGTCATTTATCAGTTTTAACGTCAAACGCTGGCTCAAATTTATGGTAGAGCTCAAAACGCTTACATGGAATATATAGTGTTTTAGTGCAAAATCCTAACTGTGGATTGTGGCCTGAAACGTCGCCGGTATGGGCAGGCCCGCGGGGACTGTCGTAGGAAGGTCGAGGTAGCGTACTCCGGGGGGAGACGTTCACTCCGCAATTAGTGTATCCAGCAGAGAGATCAGAAGGTAGAGTGTGGCGGATCAGAACGGGCACCCCGAGCACTACCGAAGCGATTAGGAAGCAGGACAGTACTCCTCTTGTGGGTTGATTAGGAAGCAGGACAGTATTCCTCTTGTGGGTTGATTAGAAGAAGCAGGACAGTATTCCTCTTGTGGGTTGATTAGGAAGCAGGACAGTATTCCTCTTGTGGGTTGATCAGGAAGCAGGACAGTATTCCTCTTGTGGGCTGTCTTGTGGTCAACTCACGTTGATTGCCCCTTGTACAGTGTGGTGTCCCCGGGGGGTTGGAGTGGTGGGGGTTGGAGGGGGAAGGGGTGGTGGGGCGGTGGGGTGGCTGCGACAGAACGGGCCTGCGTTCGGAGAAGCTGGAATGAGCTGCGTGGAAATGCCACTGAAGAAGGAATCAGAGAGAGAGAGAGAGAGAGAGAGAGAGAGAGAGAGAGAGAGAGAGAGAGAGAGAGAGAGGAGGGAGTGGGGAGGATACGAAGAGAGCAGGTGTTGCACGGAGGAAAAGACAGAAACAAAAGGACATCGGACTCGCACAAATAAGAGTTTACAACTAAAGGACACACACACACACACACACACACACACACACACACACACACACACACACACACACATACACACACACGCGCGCGCGCGCGCGCGTGTGTGCACATACACAGTGATAAAGGCAGTCACACACACACACACACACACACACACACACACACACACACACACACACACACCGGGGTTAACAGCCAGTAACACACACACACACACACACACACACACACACACACACACACACACACACACACACACACACAAAGACTACCATCACAGGCTGTGTGCACAGGATCAAGTTATATGTACACACCGAGCGGATCGATCATCGACCACGGCCAGTGGGAAAGAAGCGTTAGTATGTTATGAACTGGGATGCACTCACACGTGGGTCACACGGTAAAGGCAGTTCATCATTAAACGAACAATAATTAGTCCGCGTAACCAGATCGCGGACTTACGATGACCCCTTGGTTTTGCCTCTCACTTGAATTCGACGATCCACAGGATCTTGTTCGCACAGATCCTTGTTTTTCTCGATAGAAATATTCTACCACTTGCAACATACTGCTCGCTAGTGCTTGATTGGGATGGAGTCGTTAAGCCTCCTGAGCGTGGTCTTGTGAACAGGCTTCAAAATCGATTTCAGCAATCTCTCCAGAAGTTCACTTTTTCATTTTCATAATACTTTGAACTTAGACTTCATCGCCCTACCAAATGATGACTTAAGACTCGAGCGTGTAAATTACTTCCCTTTGCCCCTTACTCAGGAAGTTCCAAGAGATGCTCAGCAGTCCTTTGTCTTCTAAGATCCTGGGATCGGCGGAGATAAAGCAGCACTGGCTAAATTGTTGAGAGTTATCATTGCAGTTCCATGAAACCGATGTAAGAGGAACAGGTGAGGTACAAATTTCGACGGTGGAAGTCTACAATAGCATTTCTTATCGTGAAATATATTTTTCCCCACGACATGTATATACTGCCATTCATGTCACATGATGCACACTATTGCTGGTGAAAACATGAAAAAAGCCTGGAAATATGTTTTATATGAATACATAAACAACATGTCATCTAATTAAACTTTTCAACTGTTGAATCATTGAACATCAACAGAGAGAGAATTTCGTGAATAAACAAGCCACTCGGTCACTGTACAGAACCAGAGAAACTGATTTTAGAAGTCATGGCGCTTTCTGCCAATAATCGAGTCAACATCCATAAATTTCCAGCCCGCGTAGATGTGACGGTATAACTGTCTGAAGCGCAGGGGGAAGCTGGAGAGAAGTCATAGGACCATTGTGCTGCAGTAAGTACGAATAAAGGAAGAACAGCAAACTAGATTAGTGCAAATCAATCTCACATGCCTGCTTAAAAATAAAAAAAAAGAAGTACCCCCCCCCCCCCCCCCCCCCCCCCCCCCACACACACACACACACACGCACACACACACACATACACACACACTCAAAGGCACGCGCGCCCGCGTGTGATAACTCTAGCTATATGATTGGCATTGAAGACGCAGATATAATGGAAGACGCCTATCAGCGGTATGGCTCGGAAGATCGTTCCAATGTTTATGCCGTAGGTCGTCCTGGCGAAACCCCCTGACTCCCGTCTAATGCAGACAAAATAAATGGGTTCATAACAGATCGCTGTTGCGCTGTGTGGAGTGTGTAGACAGTTGGAACGCAAGTCGGGAGATATACCCATTGGATTCTGAAGACGAAAAGTGTCTTCCAGTTCTGGAATAACTGATCATAGATATTGTCGTGGCTGTGCACAGTTTTGTTACTTCTCTTGTTCCAGACTTAATTTGCTTGTGCTGGAAGCATCTATCAGCTCATATCACAATCCTGAATTTCCGAATGAACAGCCCCTTCCCTCCCCCTCCTCCCCTTTGGAAGAATACTTCCCTTTAGAGCATTATTCGTTGTAAAGAGTCCCTCCCTACAAAACCTCAATTCCTTTAACTCCACTCTCCCCAACAAATAATCCTTCCTTTTAGCCCCCCCCCCCCCCCCCCCCTTAAAGACTCCTTATAAAGATTTCCCTTTAAAGGCCCCCTTTCTATAAAGATCTCCTCTCCTTAAAGACACCCTCGCTATACAGGCCTCTTCCACTTAACATCTTTATAAAGACCTCCCCTGAAAGACTCCCTTCCTATAAAGATCTTCTCCCCCTTTAAAGAACCCCTCCCTATAAAGATCTTCTCCCCTCTTTAAAGACCCCCTTCCTATAAAGATCTTCTCCCCCCTTTACAGACCCCCTCCCTATAAAGATCTTATCTCCATAAAGACTCCCTCTCTATACAGATCTCTCCATAAAGACTCCCTCCCTATAAAGATATTCTCTTCATAAGGACTCACTCCCTATAAAGATCTTCTCTCCATAAAGACTCCCTTCCTATAAAGATCTCCTTCCCTTAAAGAAGACTCTCCCCATAAAGATCTTCTCCCCTTACAGACTCCCTCCCTATATAGATCTTTTCCCCTCAAAGACTTCCTATAAGATCTTCTCCCCTTATAGACTCCTCCCCTATAAAACATCTTCTCCCCACAAAAACTCCCTGTTAAGATCTCCACTTAAAGACTCCCTCTCTATAAAGACCTTCTCTCCTTAAAGACTCCCCTCCCTATAAAAATCTTCTCCCCCCAAAGACTCTCTCTCAGAACAGATCTTCTCCCCTTAAAGACTGCTTTCCCTTTAAAGACTCTCTCCCTGCAAAGATCTCTTCTCCTTAAAGACTCACTTCCCATTAAGATCTTCTCTGCTTAAAGACTCCCTCCCTATAAAGATCTTCCCTCCTTAAAGAATCCCTCCCTGTAAAAAATCTTCCCTCCTTAAAGACTCCCTCCCTATAAAGATCTCTACTCCTTAAAGGCTCCCTTCCCATTAAGATCTTCTATCCTTAAAGACTCCCTCCCTATAAAAATCTTCCCTCCTTAAAGACTCTGTCCCTATAATGGTCTTTCCTCCTTAAAGAATCCCTCCCTATAAAGACCTTCTCTCCTTAAAGACTCCCTCCCCATAAAGATCTTCTCTCCCTTGAGACTCCCTCCCTATAAAGATCTTCTCTCCATATAGACCTCCCTCCCTATAAAGATCTTCTCTCCTTATAGACTCCCTTCCTATAAAGATCTCTCCTTAAAGACTTCTTTTCTATAGAGATCTTCTCTCCTGAAAAGACTCCCTCCCTATTAAGATCTTCTCCCCTTATAGACTCTCTCCCTATAAAGATCTTCTCTCCTTATAGACCCCCTCTCTATACAAATGTCTCCTTATAGATTCTCTCCTTATAAAGATCCTCTCTCTTGAAAGACTTCCTCCTTATAAAGATTTTCTATCCTTAAAGACTTTCTCCCTACAAAGATCTTCTCTCCTTATAGACCCCCTCTCTATACAGATCTTCTCTCCTTATAGACTCCCTCCCTATAAAGATCTTCTCTCCTGATAGACTCCCTCCCTATAAAGATCTTCTCTTCTTATAGAATCCCTCCCTATAAATCTCTTTTTCCCTCCAAGACTCCCTCCCTGTAAAGACCTTCTCTCCTTACCCCCCCCCCCCCCCCCTCCTTGAGACCTTCTTCTCCCCTTAAAGACTCCCTCCTCTAAAAAAAAAACGACTCCCTCCCTATAGAGACTCATTCTCTGTAAAGACTCCCTCCTCTAAAAAAAAAAAAAACCCCTCTCTCCTATAAAGACTCCTTCCCTTAAAGACTTTTTCCTAAAAAAAAAAAAACTCCCTCCCTATAAGACTCATTCCCTTTAAAGACTCCTCTAAAAAAATCCCTCCCTATAAAGACTCCTTCCCCTTACAGACTCCCTCCTAAAAAAAAAAAAAACTCCTCCCTATAAAGATTCCTTCCCTATAAAGACTCCCCTCCTCTAAAAAGAACCTCCCTCCCTATAAAGACTCCTTCCCTTTACAGACTTCCTCCTCTAAGAAAAACTCCCTCCCTATAAAGACTCCTTCCCTTTATAGACTTCCTCCTCTAAAAAAAAAAAACACACCTCCCTCCCTATAAAGACTCCTTCCCTTTAACGATTCCCTCCCCATAAAAAAACCCTCCCTCTACACACTCTCTCCGTATAAAGACTCCCTACCTAATAAGAAGACCCCCCCCCCCCCTCCTCACTACCCGCTTCTGAAGACTCCTTTCGTATAGAGACCTCTCCCTACACACTCCCTCCCTCTAAAAGCTCCCTCCATTTTGCTTCTTCCTAACTCTCCAAACCCATAATCCCCAGCTCCACTCCCCCACCCCCACCTCCGCGCCGATCCTACACATCCCTGCCCCTCCTCTCCCCCCCCCCCTCTCCCGTCACACACACACACACACACACACACACACACACACACACACACACACACAATGACACACACACGCCAGGTATTGACTGTAACCCCTTGGGGTCTGGTCAGCCCGTTTAAGCAAACCACACAGTGAACGGGACAATTCTGAAATCAGAGGCATGGGACTTCCCCTCTCGTCTAGGCGACAGTCAGTGAGATATAATGGGGACAGGGACCCCTTCGGTCTTTTAGTAAGCACTTGGCAACGCTTGTCATCATCAGAATTACTCCCCCCCCTTCCCAGGTAGGCTCGGCGTTCCACTGTGAGGAGGACGGATGCTGGCCCTTCTCTGCAGCCCAACGAGAGTGCGGCTTTTTTGTTCGGAGAGTTCCCCCCCCCCCCCCCCCCCCCCCCCCCCCCCCCTGACTTTTATCTGGGTGTACACAGGAATACGCTAAACATACGCAGCACGCCTCGTCACGTTACAGCCTCTCTCAGGTCTGTTCAACTAATTAAGCCGCGCAGCTTGGCAATTCAGACAGAAATCCTGGCTCGGTCTGTACCATGTTTCAATTAGGAAAGCGCTGTTAATAACAAGCATTTGGAAAAAAAAAAAAGACATCTCCAGCAATTACACACACACACACACACGTGTACTCACTCCAGCGCGCGCGCGCGCGCGCGCGCGCACACACACACACACACACACACACATACACACACACACACACGCGCGCCCTAAGTTTTACTTGAACAGTTTCTTTTTTTAAAATTTATGTTTTTGAGTTGTACAAAGCCAGAAATTTCATCACTGGGGGCATTTCATTTCTCAATGGAATTTTCTACAACATTTTAATGTGATTTTGTTAAAAAACAACAACAAAAAAAACAACCACTTTTCGGGATTGCTAGGGCTTGTCTCCTCCCCCCCCCCTCTCTCTCTTTTCCCACTCTTTCTTTCCGTCTCACACACACACACACACACACACACACACACACACACACATACGGATGAGTGCGAGTGCGCGCCATCAAGGCGTGTCGGTCACGGACAATAACCCCAATCAATGTTTAACAAGTCGGTCAGTGGTTGCCTCCCTTTTACAGCCACTCTTAAAGAAGACTTGAATGACTTGAGTACATGGTTCAACATTTGGAGATGGTGAAGGGTTCCGACCGAGTAGGGATAGAGTATGGGGAGGTGAAGGATGGGCTGGTGAGGGGTGAGAGAAGGAAGGGAAGAAGTTCGAGAGAGAGAGAGAGAGAGAGAGAGAGAGAGAGAGAGAGAGAATGACAATGACAAATGTTTTAATTGAACTAGGCCACATGCCCGTGTCAATGGGAACAGAGGGAGGGGGTAAACACACAAATGAAATTGATCGCAACTGAAACAAGAAGGGAAAGAAATCAATACATCGTCAAATACAGTATATACATAAGCACATAAAGCTAAAGAATAAATCTCGCAAGCATAATCAACATTCGTGTTCGCTTACTCTCTCTCTCTCTCTCTCTCTCTCTTCTCTCTCTCTCTTTCGCACTCTCTCTCTCTTTATCCATCGTACACACACACACAAGCGCCCGCGCGCGCGCGCGCGCGCGCACACACACACACACCGCGATCATATGCAATCGGTATGATATTGTTAAGGCAACTTTGACGGTACAATGCAGGAGCAATGGTTCTAAAATCATATTAGTCTAAACCACATCTGATGTCAAAAGCTTTCGTTATGAATGTAGCCACAGCATTACAGAGTTTTCCATTGGCGAGCAGTAAAGACATCTTAAAAGCTGATGGTCGTCTATAAAACTTGAAAGGTATGTAACGGTCGCGAATAACTTTGTATTTAGGACATACTATCAAAAAATGATATTCCGATTCCAACTCACACGGGCAGAACGGACAGCACAGTGCTTCACGGGGGACACTCGAATACCGCAGTTTTGTGTGTGTTCAAACAGGATACACCAAGTCTGAACCGTATCAAGTTTTTACGACTGCTCATGTTGTTTACAGTGAATAGGTAATTTGGAATTTCCCAAAACTGCTTAAAAGAAAAGTAAAAAAGAAATCGGTCCTTAGATTCTATGTGGCTATACCATTCTTGTAAATGACAATCGATTAGCCGACTTTTGAATTTTGAAAGGAAAACTTTAGCATTGGGAACTCCTTGATTTTCCCATACATATCCAAAACCGTAACGATTTAACACGAGGCAGACTGATGTAACCCAGTTGTTTTTACCCCGGCAATGTAAATCATATAACATCTTATATGCTTTTTTTTTGGAAGACGATTGTCAGGCATATTAATGATATGTATCCAATACTTTACGCATTTAGTATAAATGTTTATATAAAGTGGAAACCTGCCAGTTTTTCCATAAACCAAGGCATTAGGCGTTTTTATAGAAACATTCAAGAATTGCTTGAGTGTGAAAACAAATGTATTTTTTTCTATCGCCCGAGGTTTGCAGTTAAGCCCCATACTTCTGCTGCGCCATAAGTAAGGGTTGGCTGGATCTGACAATCAAAAAGTTTGAAGAATAATTTTAGGGGCACACTCTGATATTTCCACAGAAGTTTCATAATAATAATGACCTGATGTTTTGCCCGAGATGCTAAATCCTCTAGGCAGTGAGAAAAAGTAAGGCCAGTGGAGAATATAACACCTAATATATTTATATTGATTAACAATCTCTAGTTGCATATTGTCGTAAGTCCATTTTTCTTTTGAAGCAATATAACCGCCATTTCTAAACACAATAACTTTTGATTTTTCCAGATTCACTATTAAATCAAGTTTCTTTGCTGTTTTACTCAAAACGTTCAGCTGTGTCTGAAGACCTATGACAGTGGACGCAACAAGCGCCACATCGTCAGCGAACAGCAGAATGAATAGCTCTATGAAGTCAGGAGATAAAGGAATACCATGCTTACCATATTCTGTAATTTCTTCAGCAAGTTCATTAATAAAGAAAGAAAATAAAACCGGGCTACATATTTCTCCTTGCTTGAGGCCTCTGGGACACATAAAAGTATCCGTTAAGTCTCCCCGTACTTTAACCCTAGCCGTAACAACGGTATACATATATTTAATTGCATTGTACATCTTTTCCTTTTATACCCTTTTTCTTTAAGGCTGACCAAAGTCGATTTCTATCAATCAGGTCGAAAGCCTTTTTAAAATCAATAAACGCCACGTATAGTTTTTGATGGTTAGAAAGTTGCTTTTGCACTAGAGTTAGGAGTGTAAATATATGGTCAGTTGTACTATATAGCTCTTTCAAAAACCAGCCTGTGCATCGTTCATGACACTATTATCCTCGATCCATTTGGTTAAGCGTTTATTCAGAATGTAGCTGTATAATTTAGAACTGATATTCAACAGGGAAATACCTCTATAATTATCAGGGGAGTTAATATCACCTTTCTTGTGCAGCAGCGGTTGAATAAGAGCTTCACACCATGCAGAGGGAAAGATTCCAGAATCAAAGAGTTTGTTGAAATATTTCTTAAGGAAAAGGAGAACGGTAGGCATAGCATACTTATAAAACTCTCCGATAAGGCCGTCTGGACCAGGAGCTTTGTTTCTTTTTAAAGCCTTTATCGAGTCTAAAATTTCTCCCTCTGTGATGCCAGTTTTTTCTTGATCAAGAGAGAGAGAGAGCGAGAGAGAGAGAGAGCGAGAGAGAGAGAGAGAGAGAGAGAGAGAGAGAGAGAGAGAGAGAGAGAGAGAGAGAGAGAGAGAGAGAGAGAGAGAGACGGAGGGGAAAAGGGGAGGGTAAGAGGTGTGGGTACGGGGGCTGGGGGAGGGAGGAAGAGCTCAGTTGAGAGAGATCGAACAGTAAAATGTCCCCATGTGTAAATCAGCGGCAGGAGGAGGAGGAGACGAGGAGGAGGAGGGGGAGGAGGAGGAGGAGGTGTGTGTGTGTGTGTGTGTGTGTGTGTGTGTGTGTGTGTGTGTGTGTGTGTGTGCGTGTGCGTGCGTGTGTGTGTGCGTGCGTGCGTGCGTGCATGCGTGCGTGCGTGTGTGTGTGTGTGTGTGTGTGTGTGTGTGTGTGTGTGTGTGTGTGTGTGTGTGTGTGTGTGTGTATGAAGGCAAGAGTCCCCACAGAAAGGAGCTGGTTTATTGATACATGTGGAGAAAGACAGAATTCCAATTCCAAGTAGCTATGTTCATCATACTCGGGCGGTTCAGATACTGACAGCAGGGAGGGAGGGGGGTCCCCCCCCCCCCCCCCCATCCCACCACCAGACGGCAGGCCCATGAGCCGCACAGTTCCTGGTCGGGTCGTTGGTATGAAGGGCTGGTGGGATCGGGAGGCCTCGCTGAAGGTAATGTAAAACATGGTGTCTGCTCACTAAACATGCACAAAGTGAATCTACCCCTAAAACAAACAAACAAAACCAACAACAACAACAACAACGTGGTTAGGGGGCGGGGGGGGGGGGGGGGGGGGGGGGGGGGGGGGGGGGGGGGGGGGGAGGGGGGGACGAGAGGTGACGGCCCCAGGACTTCCACACCCACCTCCCCCTCCCACTCTTTTCACCTCATCTCTTCCAGTGTGCCTGATACAACACGACACAGACACAAACTTAGACGCAGCTTCATTCTAATACTGTCTGTTTCCTCTTAAAACACAAGGGAGCAGCGTGCAATCTTTGTGTGTGTGTGTCTCTCCTGAGTCATCGCTGGACGTAGCTAGTTTTCTTTCTTTCTTTCTTTCTTTCTTTCTTTCTTTCTGTCTTTCTTTCTCTTTTTTGCCTGTCCGCAAGAGCGCCGATGAACGACATCAACACAAATTAGGGGCGACTGCCTTTAGCCTGGTTCTTCCTGCGACTGCTGTTGTCACGGGCACCGTCAGGAAACAGCAACGGCGGTTTGCCAAGCGAGGCGAGGATATGTTTGCTTGGTCCGGCACTTGAGCAAGCCGGGAAGAATTCAGAGGAGGGGTAGGGGGCGGGAGGGGGAGGGTAGGGAGAAAAGAGGCGGGAGATACTTTCGCCGCTCTCTTCCCTTTCCTCCGGTTTTTAGCGGGGTCGATGGGGGACGCTGCCTTCCACTCGCGCCATCCGGGTGGTGCATATGAGCGCGCGCGCGTGTGTGCGCGTGCAGAATTTATGCTTTTTTTTTTTTTTTTGCCACGTCTAGCCATCCGTAAAGAGAAATGACGAAGAGGAAATGTACTCATGAAGACAACTGAAGAAAAAATAGTTGTGTGCAATTTATACAGTATGAACAATGACAAAAAGAATATGCATAAATGCAAACTACCCCCCCCCCCCCCACCTCTCTCTCTCTCTCTTTGTGAAATGTCATCTCACTCACACTTGCGCATATGGTAGCACCCTCCTCCCATTCCGCCCGCATGAGAAAAACCTGCAGAACATTGTCAAAATGAAAAAGTGAAATAACTCGATGAATTAATAAAGGAAGGAAGGAACAAACGAACAAACAAACAGGTAGAGACAGAAAGTGTGAGTTGGAAAAGCATCAACGATTTAGGTTTAGTGCCGCAATTTTAATGAGGTTTACTACATAATTTTCACACTTTTAAACTGGTAGCTAAAACATATTTTTCAATATTGTTGGTAAGTTGTTTCATAAATCACCACTATGATAAAAAAAGAAATAAAGAACTAAATTTGTATAATTATCTCTTGCTGTGGGAAACATGATTATGTCTATGAAAATGGATTTTGTTTGTGTTTAACATTGTGTATTCTTACTGACTTGAATGTGGAAAAGTTAGTATTTTG
>JADBJO010009897.1:55000-78395 GCA_016801955.1 Conus betulinus
CCATTTCAGTGGCAGGGAATGACATTGAATCGCTTTGGTCAGATTAGGTTGTGTTCTGAGATCTTCCCTTCTCATGGAAAAAATCCGAAATAAAGATGGCAAACTTACTCGTTTTGTGACTGGAAGACGGTTTGTTTTCATCAACACTCCCGCTGTCCCGTTAGAGCGATTTATTAAGATCGGCTCTTTCACGGCAAGACTTTATCATAAAGAACAGCCAAAGGTGGTACGGAAGCCGGTGTGCTCCAGATGTTTACAGCCTGGTCATTTTTTGCACCAGTGCCAGAACATGGTCACTTGCAGAGAGTGTCATCAGAGTGGACACAGACGTGGGGACCCGGAGTGTGGTGCTTTTCCTGATCCTGTATCCTTGGAACCTGGTCTGGAGGAGATGACTACAGACCGCAGTAATGCTTCTTCCCTGCACTTTACCCCTCCGATCCAGGACGTCGACTTCGACCTTGCACCGTCTACCTTTGATGAGACAGAGGACGTCTTTGAAGACTCTCATACAGATATTGTACCTGAGACTCAACTCACTCAGGCTGCAGATGCAGAGTGTTCTGCTATGGAAAAGGCAAAGGCAGAGGAGTCACCTCGTTCGGTGCCAGAGGATAGTAATTCAGTTACACCTCACCTTAAATCTGGCCGGGTAACACCGTCAAAGAAAGGGAAACAGTCAGATCTGACACCGGTTTGAATCAGGTGCAGACGGACGGAGATTCCCCAACAGCAGTGAACTGGTCACATCAGTTCACACCATACTCACGCATGTCGCGTGCATCCTCCCTGTCCCACTCTCAAAAAGACGTGGGATAGGCAGAATGTGTTCATTCATGCTTTCCCTAACGACGACCGCTTTGGCTTTACGGACTTGTTTTCGGATTAATTCTCGGGTAACGGACTTTGTTATGGCAATCGGACTTCCTCATGGCTTGCGACTCAAATTTGCGTCTGTTTTCGCTAAATGTACGAGGACTGCGGTCTCGTTTAAAAAGAAAAGCATTGTTCAAATTAATTAAAGAGAGAAAATATGATATTATATGTTTACAGGAGACTTACATCACAGAAGATGTACATGATCAATGGAAAAAAAGAATGGGGTGCAGGGGAATTTCTATGTAACACTTTCACAGCACATAGTTGTGGACAGTAATCTTGTTCCGTGAAAACATAGTTGACAGTCACGTAATACTACACAGCTCAAGAAGAATTTTGGCCGTTGAAGTGGAAATATCACAGAGAAAGATAGTAGTTTTAAATATTTATGCACTAATACTGCTCAAGAGAAAACGTTATTTTTTTGAAGAATTAGAAAAAAGTAATGTCAAATATAATTTCAGATAATATATTAATATGTGGTGATTTTAATTGTGTGTGTTAGATAATGATGTAGATATTGTTTCCGGGGAAAAACATGCAGATAACGCAGTACAGAGATTCTGTGACTGGGTAGCAAACCATAACTTGTTCGATGGCTGGCGATTATTTCATCCAAATGAAAAAAGAATTTACCTGGAGTAAAAAGTCTCCATTTATTGCAAGAAGACTCGATTATATCTTTATGAGTTCCGAAATTTTCGATAAAACGTTGGAATGTAACATTCACTCTATGCCTTCCACTGACCACAGAGCATGCTCTATTACCATGAAATTTTCTAGTATAGAAAGAGGCCCTGGATTGTGGAAGTTTAATAATTCATTACTAAACGATCTAGAGTTTGTAAAATGAAATGAATGCTTTAATAGATGATCACATTTCATACATAAATGAACATGCAGACTATCAAATGGAATGGGAAGTTTTGAAAATATAAGATTAAAACTTTTTCTATGAACTATAGTAAACACAAAAGTATGGTAAGAAAAAAAATATGTTGATAGATTTATATATAACAAACTAAACGAGGTAGATGTCCTGCTTTCATCTGAGCCAGACTGTACTCAGGCTCAGAATGAACGCACACACTTGGCACAGAAAATTGAAATACTGGAAAATTATAAGGCACGTGCTGCACAGGTTAGAGCAAGAGTAAAAATGGGTAGAAGAAGGGGGAGAAAAATACTAAATATTTTCTCAGTCTTGAAAAATCAAGAGCTAATTCTAAAATAATGGAAGGTGTTTTAGATAAAAACAATGTATTAAGAACTAATCAGACCGAGATATTAAAAGTTCAAAAAGATTTCTTTGCTGATTTGTACACAAAGAAACTGTCATATGCTAACATGTCTGAGCAAGTAGATACTTTTTTGGCAGATGCAAGTGTTCCTCATATTTCTGAGATTCAGAAAAACAGTTGTGAAGGTACGGTGACAGAAGACGAACTCCTTGAGGCACTAAAAAAAATTAAATAATGGAACATCACCAGGTTGTGACGGTATTACGGTCGAGTTTTTTTTAAAGTTTTCTGGCAACACATAAAAACATTGCTCACTCTGTCTTTCAACGTTGCATTTGATAAAGGATCACTTTCACCAACACAAAGAAAAGCAGTTATTACTTATTACATAAAGGTAAGGATCTACCGAGGAATGAGTTAAAAATTGGAGACCTATATCTCTGACAAATACTGATTATAAACTTTTGGCCAAAAGCTTAGCTAACCGTTTGGGGCAGGTAATTCAAGACGTCATTGACGAAGATCAAGTGGGGTATATTAAAGGGCGGAGTGTAGGGACATTAGTTAGGCAAATTGATGATGTAATCGAGCAACTGAATGCAAAATAAAACCTGGTGTGCTACTCAGTATTGACTACACTCAAGCATTTGATCGTATTTCAAAAGACTTTATGATAACCGCATTTAAAAAATTTGGCTTCGGGATGGATTTTATTAAATGGGTTGAAGTAATAATGAAAAATACTACGAGTTTTGTGAATTACTGTGGTTGGATATCCGAGTATTTTTCCAGTAGAAACAGGAATTCGTCAAGGTTGTCCATTTTCACCGTTGGCCTTTGTGACAGCTATAGAAATTTTAGCAATAAAAATAAGAAACTGTCGTAATATTAAAGGGCTTGATTTATGGAGATCTGGTAACAATACTTTGGCTACTTTAATCAAACTTGCACTTTATGCGGATGATATAACTTTATTTCTGAAGGATGAGCACGACATGTTGCATGCACTCAACATATTATTTGATT
This sequence comes from Conus betulinus, assembly GCA_016801955.1. Classification (NCBI taxonomy): domain Eukaryota; kingdom Metazoa; phylum Mollusca; class Gastropoda; order Neogastropoda; family Conidae; genus Conus; species Conus betulinus. Next base: position 58,147 of record JADBJO010009897.1, read on the forward strand.
TCTCGTTGTTTTTTCAGGATTGGAGATAAATCGTCACAAGACAGTGGCAATGTGGTTAGGAAGTAAAAATATTGTGAAGATGTGTGGTATGGAATTTCTTTGAAAAATAGATTAAAAATTCTTGGAGTTTATTTTGTCAGTGATAGATGTGCTTCTTTGGTAATGGAAAACTGGTTGCAAAGAATCGACAATATAAAAAGAATTATTCATTCTTGGGAAAAACGAAATTTAAGTGTAATGGGGAAAGTATGTATTATAAAGACATTTTTGATATCTCAATTAGTCTATGTCATGCAGGCGTTGGTAATTCCAGACAATGTGCTTATAGAAATCAACAGAATACTTTTTAGGTTTCTATGGCGTAAGCAAAACTGTAATAAAAGAGCATATGAAAAAGTTAAGAGAAATGTTATTTGTAAAGATTTTGAACAGGGAGGTTTGAAAATGATAGATGTCAGACAAATGCAGTCTGCGTTTCTTCTGCATTGGGTAATACGTTTGTGGAGAGCCGGAGAAAATGAGAAGTGGTCCTTTTTCCCGAAAAAGATTTTTGCTCCGTTTGGCAGTAATTATGTGTGCTTCTATGCAAATGTTAATAGTGGTGTGCTTAAAGGGAACTTGTAGCTGATGGAAATATCAAACTAAGAAGCAGGAGCAGCAGCAGCAACAGCGGCCATAATGATCTGTACCTTTGCTGCTGCTGTGCTGCTACCATGCCACCATTGCAAGTGTTAGCATTAGTCCCACCATTGGTACCAGGCCATGATACTTTATTCTGTGCATATTCAAATGTGTTATAACCGTATTTTAAACCATTTGTAATAAGACTTCACAGCACTATGCTGGTAGACCAAAACACGTTTCTGAAGATTGACTCCAATAGATGGACGAAGTGCATATCCATGATTAGAAGTATTCTTTCAAAAAGGGGAAGTTAAACTAACTCCACAGTAAAAAGTCTTTCATCTAGCACTTAGTTTTTTAAGGACAGAAGGTCAACGCCTCATTCAAAGAACGTGAAAGTCAACTCTTCATGCTGGGATTGAAGAAAACCAATCTGAGGATGATCGAAGAGGGATAAAACCGAATGGCATAAATGTATGATATGAACCAGCTCTACCAAAATGATCAGGAATGCAAAGTAATCAGAGATGTTTTACTCTGTTGCCCCTAAGAATCGTCCCCCTCACCACCCCCTCCCCTCCCCTTACCCTTTTTTCACCTGGCTGCTGAGGACGGGTCCAGTCTGGCGTGTGTGCATGGGTGTGGAAGAATTTAACTAACGTGGACGGGTAACACAGGTTGACAGTTTTGGTTAGAGATTCTCTCTCAGAGTCCCACAATGTTTGATGCGCACAACATTACTCACTATCTATAACCTCAGAGATGCTGATCTGGGGTCAGTTATTGTTAGTGTGGTTACATCTGACAGCATAGAATTAAAAGTAACAAGGCTTCTGTGTTTCTTGTTTTGAAGCTGATTGCTAACTACCACCACAATAAAAAACTGATTTTTGGCTTCAAGACAGCAGTCCCCGGTGATCAAATTCTGTAGGTAAACTCCACTTTGATAGGCGAACAAAAACGGTTTTTAAATTATACAATATCCAAGTCTAACCCGTATCAAAATCTGACAACAGGCTACGACATCGTGAACGTTTCATGTTCAAGCTACTACAATGGTTTACAGTGCCAAGGTCTGAACATCCTTCCCTCACATCCTGCCTTGAAGGCCAAAAAGAACACCTCCCCTAACACACACACACAACACACCCACACACACGCACACACACACACACACACAAGCACACACACCACACACACACTCCCACACACACAGCCACAACGCGATACAAGGCCTTTGCCACAGCTGACAACGACATGAAAACTTCGTTCAAGAAGACGTCCAGTAATATCCCTTAGGTATCTCCAAAACACAAGGCTTATTAGGCAAGCAGTGGAAACAACAGAGGAAAAGAGAAAAAAGCTTGGGGCGCCTTCATCTTCAGATAGGACCAATCAGAGAAGACGGGGGCTGTCAGACACGTCGTCCTGTTGCCCTCAACCCTCATCCTCATCCATCCCCATTGTCTTCCTTCCCGCTCCACCCTCCCTCACAATCCCCCACCCCACCCCCCCTTCCCTTTGACCCCTCCAAACCTTCGGTGCTATGGACGATGCCACTGACTTTTGCATTGTGCTTGTTGGGAGAAGGCAGAGAACTGAGATTAGGATCGTTGGGAGGGAGGTAAGCACAGTGGTGGGCGGGGGGAGAATGGGTGGGAGGCAGTACGTTACTGAGAGATGAGATATCGATCTTACAGGGGGACCTTTCCCTATGAGTGCTGATGACAGACATTGACCAGGAAACAAGGCTGGGCCAGGAAGAACCACAGGGAAGTGAGTGCTCTTTGCCTGACATTCCTCAACTGTTTTTACTCCCCTTTTGTTCAGATGATGGTTGCCCGTGGTTGAATCCAATGCTTTCTACAAACAGTGGCAAGGGAAGCAAGCAGCAGGTACCACAGCAGCGGTAAAGAAACTACAGTTAGGATACTGCTGTGACGGTTTCTTTTTCAATAATGTGGTCCTTCTGATATTTCTGTTCTGATTTTCTTCTACGACTGGTCTGATGCGTGAGCTGCTATTGGAACCATTTCCTTTTCCTGGAGGTGGTACTGTGTTTTAACTATTGCTTCTGCAGTATTTCTAAGTTATTTGATATGTTATTTGAACCTGGATGCACTGGTCATCTCTCTTTCTATACAGGTAAAATAAGAAATGTTTTTGACAAATAGGTAGACAGGTAGATTTATAGATGAAAAAATACAGATGGAAGTAATGAGAGAGAGAGGCATAAACGACAGGGACAAAACAGACGAAACAGACACAGAGTAGGGGGTGAGAGGGGAAAAACATAATAATCACAGTACTTATTGCTCCTGCTCTCTCTCCTCTCTCTCTCTCTCTCCTCTCTCTCTCTCTCCTCTCTTCCTCTCTTCATCTCTCTCTCTCTCTCCAGAGGTGCGAGGTGCGCTCATACGTGTCTGTGTCAAGGTCGAATGGCGAGATTTGTGTGTAACTGGGGGGGGGGGGGGGGGGGGGGGGGGGAGTTCTGGGGGGAACGGGTGTAGGAGGAGAGGGGAGTATATGTAGGGGAAAGAGGGTAATATATGTCAATGCATATGGCACTGTGCATGAGTGTGTATACATGCGTCCCTTGCCTTATGTCTGACCTTGTGTTTGGTTTGTCTCTTTGCTTTGCTCCTGCTTGCAGCGTGTTTATCTGCTTATCTTCCCGTGTGGTTTAGCCTCTGAAACCCAGCAAAACCTGTTGTCTACAGATAGGTAAGAGGCGAGGAGGGTCACCGGCGCTATAAACCGGTTTTGCTACGGTAGTGGAACTCGTGAGCCTGGATGGCTGTTCCAGTCTAGGGAAGGACAACTCTGATTTCAAACCCTGGTAGATTGGAACTCGTTAGCCTTGACAGGCAGTTAACTCTAGAAGGACAGGCTCTTAATCTCCAGACCCCATCACGTGCCAGGGAGTCGAGGAGAGCTTCGTCGTGCGCAGACCCTGGGTCCATGTCATGGCTGAATATCCTGTACCCGTGTTCCAACTATGGGGAAATAGCCGTCGTTCTTCCGACAGTGGGCTTTTGAGCCAGAAGATAAGAGAGGGAAACTCCGATATGTACACCTACAACCCAATGGTTTGCCGGACCGTCTCAGCCTGCTGAGCTATCTCGTGTCCTCCTTGGGTCTAAAGAGTGGGATCGGTGCGCGCGAGCCGGTCTTCCCTATAAAGAGTCGTATAGCGCAGGCGGGAAGGAAGCCCTGCAGTGATGGAGCACGGTACGAAAATGACAGGTGCAGGATGGCACTGGAAGTCGCAGTCGGAACTCTGCATATATGGCGGTGTGGGATATTGGTTGTTAGCCTGTTGAAGAGACAACAACGGCTTTCGTATGTTCACCCCAGGCACCAAGCAGCCTTTTCTGGGGATAGCCTGCTTGCTCCGAATGGAGACGGGTCTGCAAAAGGGGACCTAAAAAAGCTTGTCTCACCCCCACCCGGTTGGCTAGCCGCGGCCCAGGCCATCTCCCACCAGCGGTAAGAAAACAGGAGAAAATCTGGACGGATAAATCAACGACGAACTACGCAACGGAACGGGACTATGAACTTGAAAGTGGGCATTTGGAACATACGGACAATGCAGGACTCGATGAAAGCTAACCGCCCCCGAAGGACGCTTAGCTCTAGTGGCGAGGGGACGGGCAAGGCTAGAAATTGACATCGCAGCACTCACGAAGTTCGCTTTGCAGAACAAGGATCACTCGTGGAGCATGGATCGGGATACACACTCCTACTGGTCGGGAAGTGGAGAAAGAAGAACACCGACTCTCAGGGTGTTGGCTTCATGATAACGACTCTGTTTGCATAAGCTCAATACCTGCCATTTTGTCACTCAGATCGCCTGTATGAGCCTCCTCTGCCTTTACAAACTAAAGCAACCATATTTAACCCTCATCAGCGTGACGCTCCTACTCTGCAGGCATATCCCATGTGAAAAGAAGTCTTCGACAGAATCTCAAATTACTCTAACTGCTGAAGCATCGAGAAGAACCAAAAATTCTGATCATGGCAACTTCAAGGCGAGAGTGCAATAAATATGGGGAATGGGTACTGGTAAGACCTGGAGTGGGTAATTGAAACGAAAAAGGAGGATGCTTCTGCCGCGAGATTTGTCTGACTACACGAACACCCTGTTTTCATCGCAGAAGACCTCTACAAAACACCCATTCCAAAGCACTGGCATCTACTGTATTATATCCTGTCCCAAAAGGATGCTAAGAATTTTCACTCTAATACGGTCATGACTATGCTGACTCAACACGGATTATAGGCTAGTCGTCGTGCAAAGCTATCTAAACCTGAAACCAAAGAAGGAAGTTAGGCTGAAAACACTCACCTGCCCCAGTAAATTCACCCCTCGATCGCCTGGAGAGGAACTAAAACATGTTCAGAAGCACAGAACAAGGGCTGGCTTCTCAACACGGAAAATCAGGAGGTTTGATGAAAAACGACGTGGACTCCAAGACTCCCTCGAGGAAAAGAGACATGCCATGGCAAATAGCTCAGCACTCCCTATTACCAGAGACCAAAATGGGCTTCAGAACGAGTGCAAGCAACTGCAAGCAATTGAGAGTTCTGGAAAATTCCATTGTAAGATACTTCGACGGAACGCGCACACGCAGATGTATCTGATCAGGAAATTCCAGTCCTTCATGAATCGCTTCGCGCAATGTTATGGTCCACGCTACCAAGCTGCAGGCCCACTGCCTCTTTCCGGTGGCACGGCCTGCTTTTCGACATCGAGCTACACACAACCGAGGTCCGAACTAATATGGAAAACCTTTTCGGGGAAAGAGACAGTGGAAGCACCGTCCCTATAGCAAGCCTACCTCAGGAGAGTAAGATGCCTGGACACGCCCCCTCACACAAGGAACAAGAGCAGCATAAAAGCTCAATGTCACAAAGCACCAGCACGACCGGGAATCCCCGCACGCAAAGGTATATTAAGCTGGAGGAACACCTCGTTCAGAAGCTTAAGGAGCTGTTCACATCGTCTGGAATGAGGTATAGTGCCACATGACTGCGGGATGCAGTGCATGTCCTCCCTCTTAAATAATGTTTCATCAGACTGCTCCAACGACAGAGGCTCACACTGCTTTCCATTGCTGGCAAGCTCCTCACCCATGTTCTGCTAACAGGCTCTATTTATAGACCTCACGAAAGCCTTTGACACAGTCAGCAGAGATTGCCTATGGAAATTATTACCAACTGGGGATGCCCACCACACAAGTTCCTTGCATGGCTACAACAGCTCCATGAAGGACAGATGGGTCAAATCAAGTGCAAGGGTGATTACTCTGAAGAATTACCAGTCAGCAATGGAGAGAAACAAGGCTGCGTATTACCCCTACACTTTTCTTCGCAATCTTCTTCAGCAATGATGCTGAGAAAGCAAGGAGGAGGATTTAGACGAGGGATTATATCAGATTTAGGACCCGACGGCAGCGTATTCAATTTACGAAGGCTTATTGCCCACACGTAGAACCTTAGAAGAAAGCTATCCCTGGACTCTGCTCTTTGCAGATGACTGCGCCCTCCTGGCACACACAGAAGAAGCCCTGCAGGTCCATCGGAGACCCTGCTTTTTCACAGGCAGCCAAGGCATTCGGTCTGACTATAAGTCTAAGAAACTGAAGTCCCTCCACCAAAAAGCACCAAGGGACCGCGTACAACTGCTCCCCCACATAAGCATTGATGGCCATCCCCTTTTACACCGGTAGAGCATTTCACATACCTGGGCAGCGTCATATCGAACGACGCTACGGTTGACCAAGATGTGGACAACCGCCTCTCAAAGCAAGCAGTGCATTTGGCCGCCTCCAGAACAGAGTATGGAAAAAAACCACTCCTTGCGACCTCCCACAAAGATGCAGTCTACCGAGCTGCTCGTACTGTCCCACACTGCTACTACAAGATCACAGGCATGGGTGTCTGTAACCGGAAACAATAAAGCATCTGGAGGCAGTTCATCAGAGATTCCTCCATCCCCATCATGGGCATCAAGTTTAAGGACTACGTAGACGAACATAGAATCCTGGGAAAGAGCTCAACTGCAAAGTATCGCGTCAATGCTCATGCTAAAACAACTTCGCGGGGCAGGGTACATCACCCGGATGCTGACACTCACGCAATGTCAAATATCAGTATTCTATTGGGTGATTTTGTCCAAGGCAAACGCAATACAGGCAACACCACAGAAGAGATTCAAGGACCAACTGAAAGAAGCAACTATCCCAAAGCGGACATTCCCACCACAAGACTTGGAGCGCAGTCAGCATCAGATAGAAGTAGCTGGAGAGCTTCAGCGCTCAATGGAACCCAACACTTCGAGGGAAACCAGACTCAGAACATACAGGAGAAGAGAGAAGAAGGAAAGACCCAGGTCCGCAGCCCAACAAGCAGGCCAGTTCTCTACACCTGCCCACAATGCCACAGATCCTGTAGATCACGAATTGGGACGAATAGTCATCAAGGGCGTGCCGCCCATCCCGGCGGGTAACTTCCCACTATCTCACAGCGAAGAACTAGCCTCACATCCATCTTGTTCGTCTCTCTTCTTTGCTCCCTGCTTGGGTACGGTGTTTATCTTGGTTTTCCTCCCTTGCTTTGCTGCGCTGCTTGCAGCGTGTGTTCTCTGTGGTCTCTCTTGCTTTGCTCGCTGCGTGCCAGTGGTTTTGTATCTTGGTTGCCTCTTGCTTAGGTGCTCGCTGCGTGCAGCGTGTGTATCTTGGTTGCTCTCTTGGCTTTGCTCGCTGGCTTGCAGCGTGTGTAATCTTGTTGTCTCTTGCTTTGTTGCTCGCGCTTGAGACCTGTTTTATCTTGTTGTCGCTTGCTTTGCTCCTTGCTTGAACCTGTTTATATCTGTTGTCTCGTGCTTGTGCTCCGCTGATTGAGACCTGTTTATCTTGGTTGTCTCTTCTTGCTTTGCTCCCTGCTTGCAGCGTGGTGTATCTTTGTGTGTCGAGTGTTTTGCTCCCAGCTGAGGCGTGGTGATCTTTTCCTTTGGCTTTCGTTTCTGCAGCTGCGGTGGGCTTTGTTTAAGGCAACATTTTTGAGACATTCATAGGAAGGCTGTGTTCATTCCAGTAAACCGCCGCTTATTGTTCCAAAATGGACACACACACACACACACACACACACACACACACTCACCACGCACGCACACGACATTTAACGTGTGCATTACACATATCAATGCCATCAATCACTCACACATACAATTACAAACCTCACGTACTGACACAATAACGCTGTTCTCTCTCTCTCCTCTCTCATCCCTCTCCTCTCTCTCTCTCTCTCTCTGTCCTTCTGTCGGTCTGTTCCTGGTCTGCCTGGCCTTATCCTCTCTCTATCTCTCTCTCTCTCTCTCCTCTGCTCTCTCTCTCTTCCTCTCACCCACACAACACACACAGAGGCGCGCGTCTGCACGCCACAGCACGCCGCACGTCACGCACACACACATCACTCACCACTACACCATACACACGTCACAACGTGCACACACCCAACACACACCACGACGCGCGCGCGCGCCGCCGCCACACCAAACCCTCACTCACACCACCCACACCACCACACACAGCCACACACACACGCACGCACGCACGCACAACCACGCACGCGGCGCGCCGCGGCACACACACAAACACACAACACCCCACACACACACGCACACGCACAAGGCACACACGCACTCACACACACACACACCCACACTACCAAACACAAGCACACACACCCCACACAACAACACAACACACACCCACAACACCCACCACCCTACACCACACACCTCGGTCCTCACACACTACGTTAACAGTGCACCTACACTCACTAATCCATATCCTCCGTGTTTCAAAGAGAGAGAGAGAGAGAGACTAGATAGAGGAGAGCGAGAGACGAGAGAGAGCTATGCGTCAGAGAAATCTGCGGAAATAATAACAAAAGGGGCCAGATTTCAGATCCCAGAAAAAGGACAGGACAAACATACCTGGAAGGAAGATGAGAAACAGAGAATGAGCTAGGAGATAAAGAAGAGAGAGAGAGAGAGAAGGAGAGAGGAGAGAGAGGCGAGAGAGAGAGAGAATAGAGAGAGAGGAAATCGGAAAAACAACTCTTAGCAAAAAAAAAAACAGCATATTGGCAGCACCATGCAGAAGGTGAAACTGACGCCAAATCCAAACTGAATTCCATATGCAAAAAAAAAAAAAAAAAAGCACTGAAAAGCATCCGCGCCTAGACACCATAATCACAGGGCCCAAACTGGCCGGCCACACAGAACTCTGTAGGAGGAAAATAAGACAAACAAGACAAACTGCGGCGCGGTCTCCAACCTTACCTGACTTCGTTTTCCGCTACACTGCCTATCCTCGGTCGATGCTAACCCGCCCTTGTCCTGCTCCAAACCGAAGAGGTTTTCATGTCATCTGGTTACAACATTTCAGGAAGGAAAGCAATAAAAGAGTGAAAGGACCGATAGATACAAGAAAGAAGGAAAGGAAGGAAGGAAGGAATATGAAGGAAGAAGAAAAAGAAGGGAAAGAAAGAGAAAAGGACAATAGATTCAATAAAAGGAAGGAAAGAAGAAGGAAAGGAAGCAAAGAAAGAAAGAGAAGAAGATAGATACAAGAAAGAGGAAAGTAAGGAGAGGAAGAAGGGAAAGAAAAGAAGAAGAAAGAAAGACGAGAAAAGGACAGGATAGATACAAAAGAAGGAAAGAAGGAATGGAATGAAGAAGAAAGGAAGAAGAAAGAGAGAAAAAGACATAATAAACTACATAGAGAAAAAGGACAGATAGATTGAAACGAGAAGAAAGGAAAGAAGTAAAGAACGAGAACGGAAGAATAGATACACGAGAGGAAGGAAAGAGAAGAAGAATGGAATGAGAAGAAAAGAAGAAAGAAAGAAACAGGACATATAAGACAAGAAGGAAAGTAAATGAGGAAAGAAAGAAGAAAGGAAAGATACAGATTACAGATATACAAGAGGGAAGGAAAGGAAATGAAGGAGAATGCAGGAAGGAATAAAGAATGAAAGACGGAAGAAGAACGAAGAGAAAAAGACCATATAGAGAAAGAAATGTATGGAAGAAAGATGAAATAAAAAAGAAAGAGGGGAAGATAAATGACAGAATAGCTACAAAGAAGAAGGAACCTAAAGAAAACTCAAAATAACAAAAGGAAAGAAAAGAAGAGAGAGATAGATAAGAAAGAAAGCGAAATAATAAAGAAAGGGGTATCGCCTCACCCTCTCCTCAGTGTAAATTAAATTGTTGCAGTAATTAGCACAGTGTTTTGGTTTCAGACTGGATTCGAAGTGGGCTGCTAACATTTGCCTGACCTCACACTACAGGTGTTCCTATCTCTTCAGCCCTGATCACCATGTGGACACGTCTTCTTAAAGGCAGCATAGACAACAACCCTGTCACAACGTTTCAGACGAAAAAACGGAAACTCGATAGCATCATGTTTACAATCTTCATGCTAATTGATAATCATTACGACCGCAAATTCTGTGGCCTCATGTCATGTTCTGCTCCCCGTGGTCACTTGGTTTCGATTTTTTTCCCTTCACATACCGATTGTGAGTCCGTGTTATAGTCATCAGTTCCGTTCACAGAGTGTTGTTGATGGACTTGAGTGGTGGCCTCGGAAAAAGGATGATCATTCATGTAAGCTAGCTCTTGACCAGACTATTTCTGTTTCTTAATTGGGGATGGTGCTTACAGTTAGAATTTTGCCTACGTTGGACCAGAACATGCCCCGCTGAGCTATTACTGAGGCGATCCAATGGCAGGGCAGTGTCTCCTCTGTTGGGTGGCCTCAGGGCGATTTGATATCAATGGCTCCCGATGAACAGCCCATGCTGGGCTGTGACAGGACAATTTGGCTGCGGCTTTCATGATGGAGACAGCGTTAGCTTTGTATGAATAATGCTACTGAGTGGGCATGGAGAATGTCAAAAAAAAAAAAAAAAAAGAGAAGAAGAATTGGAGAAAGGGAGCAGGCAAGATACACGATGCAGGATGATGAACAAGCAAGCAAGTGACTAAGCAAACAAGAGAGAGAGAGAGAGAGAGAGAGAGAGAGAGAGAGCGAGGAGAGAGAGGAGAGAGAGAGAGAGAGAAAAAAAGCAGCTATTGCATAAATAAAAATGCGACCAAAAAAATACGTTTTGTAAATGTGCAGCAAACTCGTTATATCTCTCTCTCGTTTCCTCGACCCCACCTCTCAGCACCCCTCTATCCCCTCTGCCCCTCCCTTTTCCCCGTCCTCCCCCCTCTGTCTGCCTGTCTGCCTGTCTGTCTGCCTGTCTGTCTGTCTCTGTCTGTCTGTCTGTCTGTCTGCCTCTCTCTCTCTCTCTCTCTCTCTCTCTCTCTCTTTCTCTCTCTCTCTCTCAGTGGTAGCAAATTTGCGTCCACATTTGCGAAATCGAATTTTCCATTTTCTGTGCTATCTTTCTTAATATGATGTCGTTTTGGAGGCCTAGTTTATATTCCTCCCTCCCCCGACTCTCCCAATCGCTCAATACCCGACTCGCTTCCCCCACGCTCAACCAGATCGTTATTATGTCTGTCATCCACTTCACTTGGATTTCCACATACACCCGTATAATGAGTCCGGAGTCCTGTCCCCTTGCCCCTCTCGCCCCCCCCCCCCCCCCCCTCCCCCCCCCCCCACTCTCATCTCACTGGGTGAATGCTGGATTGAAGGATGCGCTCTTAGAGTTGTACTGCGTGAATGGTTGGGAGAACAAGATTCCTTTGGAGTTAGACCAGTGAAAATGGGTTGCACACGTGAACTAAGGGACAATCACTCATGTTGGAGAGTTCAGTCAAAACGACCACACAGTACAGTGTGAATAGGTTAGTATTAGACCACAGGGACAACACACATTTCGCTCTGTCCAGCTCAGTTCAGTAAGGCCCATTCTGTAGTGGTCGAACTTTAAGACCACAATCTGAACTAGTCATGAACTTGATGTGGCTTGGTCCTTTTAAAGTGTAACAAGGCAAGGACCAAAACACCTGCATGATGGGGGGGGGTGGGGTGGGGGCTTCTTCTCTGAAGACCTTTGGCTGTCCTGCTCTCCATAGAGTTTCTTCCTTCTCAGGGAAAGAAGATCCCCAAATACGGTATCTGTATCAGTAGAGTCTGTTTTCAATGGCGAGGTCTTCTAGTTCGCGATCTGTATTTGTTGAATTATGCCCTAGATGAAGAGGGAAGAGAAATAGTATCTCGCTATGCTTTCCCACAATTAGCCTGTGTTGGAGTCCTGTTAGTGCTGGTCGTATTCACTTCCACGTGAGAGAATTGTTCGGGTCGGTTAACTGCCCTCTCCGATTATCGCTTTGCATGCTTCTTCTTGTTCAATGTTCAGCGAGGCTGGCAAACTGCCTGCACTTAACCCTCTGCCTGTGAGTGACCACCGTACCGTGTGTGTGTTTCAAACTCCACTGTCAGACACTATCAGCAGCGAGGTGTTGTGAACAGACAGCCTTCAATGTAAACCAAGCAACGTCATTTCAGCAGAAGGTGAAGAGAGACTGTCCCTGTCCACTCCTCATCGTTGGTGATGAGTACAACCTGACTATCTCTGGTTTCTGGAGTGAAAAGGATCACTGAACAAGCTTGGGAAGCAGTAGGAATTCACGCACAGATAAAATAACTATACAATAGCTCTCTTGCAGTGGAAATTAATCCCACCGCTCTGGGAATAAGTAGTTTTCTAGAGCTCCACCTGATATGTCGTTAATCTCATCATCTACAGAAACTTATATGTGGTTTTGATCGGTTTTCCAAGCTGGCGCAATACCTTTGAACTGTCTGTTCGTAAGTCAGTATTTTAGTCAGTAGAGCCGTGATGTTGAAAGTTCACAGTACTTTGGAAATAAAGAGGTGCATTTTAGGGCGAAGTGATCGATATAATCGAATTCACATCTATTAAAAAGAAAAAAGCCATAGATTCGACGATGTTTCTCAGTCCAGCATGAGCGAGCAATGTTTTGCTCTGTTTGTCTCCCTTGAGACAAATACGGATCACCCAGTGAAGTCACAATACTCATACAGATCGCCCAGTTAAGATGCAATACTCATAAAGATCGCCTAGTGAAGTCACAATATTCATACAGATCGCCCAGTAAAGTCACAATAATCATACAAGATCGCCCAGTAAAAGTCACAATAATCATACAGATCGCCCAGTTAAGATACAATGATCATGGAAATTCATACACACGCACCCAACACACACACACACACACAACACACACACACACACACACACACACCACACACACACACACACACACACACACAGACACACACACACACCACACACACACACACTTCAGCTTCAGACGCTTCAGATACGTTTTTATTGACAATGGACTACATTGCCTTTATGTCAAGGGGGTGTACATTAAGATTTGCATTGCCGGAAAAACAAGTTCATAATGCAAAGACACATAAATTGTAATGCAAAGACACATAAATTGTGTAACAGATTACGTAAATGTTAATGATGAGCCTCGAAAGCATGTAGAAGAAAAAGAAAATAATGACGTACTTTTTCGACAGTCGCAATGAATATGTAGTTGTTTGTTGTTTGGCTTGTTTTTTCAATAAAAAAGTAACAACATGATCATAAACACAAGTGCCTCACCCAGGGACACATATTCACTGAGAGGAGAGAGAGAGAGAGAGAGAGAGAGAGGAGAGAGGAGAGAGAGAGAGAGAGAGAGAGAGAGAGGAGAGAGAGGGAGAGAGGACTTAAGAAAGGGAGCTGTTTGCCAGGGATAACGCCAACGGTCTGTATGTATGGAGGCTGAGAGAGAGAGAGAGACCCAAGAGAGAGAGAGATGAGAGAGGAGGAGAGAGAGAGAGGGAGTAGAGAGAGAGACGAGAGAGAGAGAGAGAGAGAGAGAGAGTGAGAGAGATGATTCATTTCATGAGAGTGTCCTGGCACTGACGCGATTTGAGCACCATCATCTGGTTTGTTCTTAACCGTTTCATTTCCACTTTGCCGCACACACAAAGGGAAATGACCATTGGAAATTAAACCAGACGATGATGCTCAATCACAATCATGCTGTTCTTTTCAACCCACACACAAGAGGAGTAGGAGGGGAAAGGGTTAAATCATTAAATGTTTTTTTTTTTTTTAGAGGAAGTTTATGTAACAGCACATTGATCATCATGACGGGGAATTCAATTCACGGAAATTACTCATCATCAGCCTAAAACCGCTCTGTGGTTTTGGCAGAGTGCCAGACTCGTGTTTCCGCCGACTGCAGAGATTGACTGTTTGAGTCTCCACAGAACCATCTGGCTGAAGTGGATTTTTCTCAGGGAGGTAGTCTGCACTGTGGTTCTGGCTCTATTCTTTGTGAAGTCTGTGTAATAAAGCTAGCAACTGTGAACATTGCTTATCATATCCTGCTTGTGGTGCGGCTGTGATACATTACTCAATCTTTTTATGACATAACTGTACTGTAGAAAAGTCGTGATGTCTTCTGTGATTGCAACACTTTATAAAAACCATGCGTTCAAACCAACACATTTCAACGTTTTGACTTATTAGAAGACGGAATGGTGTCCAAGGTCCGGGACGCATTATCTTTTAAAACAGCAAAAGTCAAATAAATTCCCAGAGCTCGATTTTTTAAAAATTGTCTTACTACTGCTAAAGTGCTGCTAAGAAACAGGAAATCTAAGTTTCATTCAACGAACTTAAAATCATAGCTTCGCTGTATGTAGGTTTAATGGCGGTATTAAACTGAGCTAAATCTCACCGTCCCACCCCCACCACCGAACCCACCCCACCCCTACCCAATAAGCCCCTACACCCTACCCCCACCCCTCTCCCCCCCCCCCCCCCCCCCAACCACCAAACACAAAAAGAAAGAACAAACACCCTGAGTCTCACCTCGACAGCCTATGTCTACTATGATATGACAGATCTAGCCCTACACCATTTGATATAGAAGATCAAATCATTACCAGAGGCCATGAGTTCTGTTCAGAGCGCCGCCGTTAGTGTTCCGTTGCCCCTCACACACCACACACACACAACACACACCGACACCTCCCTCTACCCTTGCCTCCTTTCCTCCCCATGTGGTTGCTGCAGGACAACGACCAGCGGCGTGTGCAGGGAGGGGGAAGCCTGGAAGGGTCGGAAGGAATAACAGCCGTTCTCCTGAATGGTAAGCACAGGCCCGCCTGGTTCCCGAATGGGCGATAGTGTCCACACCACCGCGAACCTACTGATCCAGCCACCAACCATGCTCCTTATTTCCACTCATCGGCTTGAGTCAGCGTGGCTGTACTCTGGGGTTCGGGGGGTCAGGTGAGTGCTGGAATCCGACATCAGAGCACGGCATGTAGTTTGTAAGGACTTGCATACTAAAAGCTTTCTAAGAGCTCTCCTTTTGTTGTTTTTGATAAATCACCATCTACACAACTTAAAAAAGGAATTTTTTTTCAAGAGCTGTCTTTTTTGACAAATCCATGTTGATAGGCAAAGAAAAAGCATGCAAACAATATCCCTCAAAGAACGAAAAGAAAGAAAGAAAAAGGAAAGAAGAAGAAACAAAACAGTACCCAGTAACTGGTTATATAGACCATGGCGACGAGTTTTTCTTTGCCCTCAAAGCAGAGAGACTGAACATTACGCTGGTGAACTTGCTGCAGCAAAGAAGTTTATGCACTATATCCCACACACAATACAGTACGCGCAGTCTCGACGACCGTGTGCTGCTACAACAAACTGGGGACTGGCAAAGGTCTGAATCCATACTTAACCTTACCCTGCATTCAAAAACAAAAACGAAAAAACAACAAACGAACCACACACACACCACACACACAACACATGACACACACACACACCACACACAGAGTCAAATGAATTAACAATCTACCCTCTCCTACCCGACCCGACCCACCCACCCACCCCCCCATGGCTTACGTGACATCAGAAAATTCGTTTATGGAACGCCCCAGGGATAACTCTGTAGTTTCCTGCAAATCTTTAGTTTCGTTCTGCATACGTACCACAGGTGTGCGTTATTAGGCTCTCAGTACGGGGACGAAAAAAATACGGTGTGAGTGAAAAGAGACAAAGTGGCTGCCATCTTTTTGAAGGGCGACACACAGAAGATTAGTCTTCCACCCAACCCCCCCTCTCTCCCCACCGCCCCTACACCCCTACCCTTCTTCCCACACACCCCTTCCCTTCTCTCCTCCTTCCTTCGTTTCTTGCCATAGACGACACCACAGGCACGCCCGTGAACTGCGCGTGGTGTCTGAAGGAACTACTGAGTATGATTGTGGAGAAGGGGAGGTAAGCATAGTTGATTGTGGGAGGGGGGGGGGAGGGAGAAGGCCAGGGGATGGATGGTGGGAAGCCACCTTCGTTACTTCACGATCACAGAATAGAGATATCGATCTTGGAAGAGGACGTTTACCCTGTCACCCCGCAGATGAAAGATATTGACCAGTGACCAGGAACATTGCTCGGGCCAGGACCCACGACCTATTTTGAAGTGACGGCCCTTAACCTGACATTCTTTGGGCTGTCTCGTCTGCGCCCGCCCCCCCCCTCCCACACCCCGCCTTCTGCTCCCGATTCTTCGTTGTCAAACTGTACATATGAAATGCAATTTACTAAAAGTATCAACAGCGATAGCGAAGCTTATAGCAGCAGCAGCAGCAGCAGCATCAGAAGCAGCAGCAGTAGCAGTAGCAGCAGCAGCAGCAGCAACAGGATCAATGGCAGAAGCAACTACAGTAACAAGTATTTCCCATTGCTGTCGAAGTTGTTCTTCCTCTTTTTGCTTTTTAATTCATTAGTTTCTGTTTGTATTATTTAATCTTTCTGCAGATTATGCGCGAATGTCTTCAACGACCGGTGCAGTATGTATGCTTTCTTCTGCTACTGGCATTATTCCTTTTTAGCTGCAAGTGTGATTGTTGCTATACTATGCTGCTTCGACTTTGATTCTAGATTTACTGTTGCCCCTGAGATGATGGAGGTGCGGCTTGGTTCTTTAACAGAAAAATAAGAGAGATAGAGGGATGAGAGAAAGACAGACAGACCAATAGATAGACAGCAAACAAACAGATACATACATACATACCTACATGCATACATTCATACATACATACATACATACATACATACTACACTACGTACTAATCAGAAAGTTAAATAGTTTTAATAGATTTGCAGATAGACGGATGGGTTAGATAGCTGGATAAATAGATAGATAGACAGATAGATGGATGGATTTGCATAGATAGATAATTGGATGAATGGATAGATAGATAGATCGACGGGCAGGACAGATTAATGGATAGATGATATAAAGATGGACAGACAGACAGACAGACAGACGACAGACAGACACAGACAAGAGAGAGAGAGGGAGATGAGAGGAGAGAGAGGATGGATGTAGGGACGGACGGATGGACGGGAGACCGATAGATAGACGATGAAGAGAAGAGAAGAAAGAGAAGAGAAGAGAGGAGAGGAGAGAGAGTGAGAGAGAGAGAGAGCCTGAGAGAGCGAGAGACGGGGGTAGAGGAGAGATGAGGTGGCGCGTGAGTGGTTGAGGACGGAGTGGAGATAGATATTCAGTGAAGACTGATGGGTGGTTAGGTTATGCGGGGTCTCTCTCTCTCTGTCTTAAGTCTGCTCTCTCTCTCTCTCTCTCCTTCTCTCCCTTCTGTTTTCTCTCTCCTCTCTTCTCTCCTCTCTCTCTCTCTCCTCTCTCTCACTCGATCTCCTCTATCTCTCAAGTTTTAATAAGGTACGTGCCGCGCTCACCCGAAACGAATACATCTGTCTGCGGTGTGGATATTTTGTAGAACATCTGCAGGGCCCGAAGAACAGCAAGAGAGACTTGGATGGCAGAGAGGGAGGGGGGGGGGGGGGAGATGCAGCTTGGGAGGAGGGTGTGGTGTGACGGGACGGTCGGTCTGCGGACATGCGGCTTGTGCCACGTGCACGTGCCTGTGCGTGTAGTGTGAGTGTGTATTACATGTGCAAATTGTCTTGTATGTTGCAATTGTTTTTGTGGCCATGTGCTTGCTTTTGTTTGTTTTCTTTGGTCCTTACCTGAAGCCCGTTTTGCTCGGCTATCCTGGAATGTTGTGGCTGTGGTAGTTTTCCTGACGACAGACGGTTCACCTCAGCTTCACAGCGCAAGCTAGGTCATTATTGCTAGGGGGGCCTCTGCTTATTTTTCCAGAATGCACACACACACACACACACACACACACACACACGCACGCACGCACGCACGCACGCACGCACGCACGCACGCACGCACGCACACACCCACACACACGCACACACACACACACACAATGCACGCACGCACGCACGCACGCACGCACGGCGCGCGCGCGCGCGCACACACACACACACACACACACCACACACACACACACACGACACACACACACACACACACACACACACACGCTCACAGATCCACACATGAACATATGAGCATGCACGCATAGAAACACACACACACACATATATGCTTACACTGACACATTGATGACTGACAGACAGACAGACAGACACACCACACACACACACACACACACACACACACACACACACACACGCATGCACGCACGCACGCACGCACGTACGTACGCACGCACGCACGCACACACGCGCACACGCACGCACACCACACACACAACACACACACACACACACACACACACACACACAAACACCACACACATACACACACACACACGTACGCACCCCACCCACCCCCACCCCTATATGCCACACACACACGCACAGGTATACACACACTCACGCGAATTCTCTCTCCTCTCTCTCTCCTCTCTCTCTCTCTCTCTCTCTCTCTTGAGGGAGAGATAGAGAGAGTCAAGCAGACAGACGGGCAGGAAACAGAGACAGATTAAGACATATAAAGTTTTGGAGGGAAAATAAAAGAAAAATAAGAAAAAAAAAGTCCACAGAAGGGAAAGAGTGAATAGAAGGTAAAAAAAAAAACACAAGGCAGACTGCAAAAAAAAAAAAAAAACAAACCCTCTTCAAAACACACAGACATCGATGTAGAAAAGATGGGACACAAACACGCAAAAAATCGATAAACCTCACTCCATTTAAAAACACCTGAAAACAGAAAACTAAAACAATATAATTACGTAGCCCAAAATGGCCAACCACGCAAAGAAAAACCTACCTACTACGGAAACAAGACGAACAAGAGAACTGCAGCGGCCGTCTCCATCCTTACATGACTCGTTTGCCACAAAATTGCCTGGCTTCAGGCGATCGTCTCTCCGCCCTCTCCTTGCTCCCAAACCGAAAGATGTTCATTTATCTTGTTAGAACACTCAGGAAGGAAGGAAAAGAAGGAAGAGATAAAAGAAATAAATGAATGAATGATCACATGAATGAGTGAATGAATAAAGAAAGCGAGAGAGAGGAAAAAGATTGGAGAGATAAAGGGAATAAAAAGAAGGGTGAAATAAAAAAAAAAAAGGTAAGAGAGATAGAGGAGAGAGAGAGAGAGAGAGAAGGTAAAACAATGAAAGGAAAGAAGAAGGAATAAAAAATGAATGAAAGAAATGAAACGTTTCATGTTTCTTACTCTTGCAACCAAGAAGTTCCACCCCCAAGAAAGAAATAAGATGGGAGGAAGCAGAGGAAGAAGAAAGTAGGAACATGGAAGGAAAAGAAAGAAAAAAAAGTAAAGGACCGGCACAAATGTTTATGAGTCTATTCGGCACACAAGTAGAAGAAAAAAAAGAAAGAAAGAAAGAGACATGACAGTACAAGAAATATCAAATTTTTATTTTGGACACCCAACAGACGTACGTCAAGGAGGGGAGAAAAGAAGAAAGGAGATCAAGGGACAGATGAATTAGAGAAATGAAGAAGGAAAGACAGAATGTACAAAAAAAAAAAATGTTTAACTATCTTTGTTTTGGTACCTGAGAAAAAGAAACGAGCAATGAATAAATTCACAAATGGATGAATGATATGAATGAATGACTGAAAAAGTGAAAAAGAAAATAGTGGCAAAAGAAATAATTCCTGTGCGCTTTATGGCACAATAGAAAAGGAAAGACAGAAGAAAAGAAAAGGAAGATGGAAATTAAGACAGCAACAGCAAGATGAAAGGAAAGGCAGAAAGAGGAAGAAGAAGACAATCAAAAGAGGAAGAAGGACAGAAATATGTATGGTGTTTTCTTGAGAGAAAGAAAGGAAAAGAAGAACGACCGAAGAAAGAAAGAGAGGCGAGGGGGGAGAAACGAGACAAAAGGCGATTGACGGTGAAAAGAAATGAGACAAAAGGCGATTGACGGTGAAAGAAATGAGACAAAGGCGATGGACGTGAAAGAAATGAGACAAAGGCGATTGACGGTGAAATAAACGAGACCGAGGCGATTGACGGTGAAATAAACGAGACACAGGCGATTGACGGTGAAGGAAACAAAAGGTTTGTAAAAAAAACAAAAAAAAAGGACCACAACAGAAGAAAAAAAAAGCAATATAAAAATCAGAAGAGATGGCTTGAACATGGAACCAATGACCCCCAGTATACGGTG
>JADBJO010009898.1:0-2500 GCA_016801955.1 Conus betulinus
GCACTTTTCTAGTACAGCTCCCAGTTTTTTGTGCGTCTTTCTAGCGTTTGGTGTCGGTCGTTCATATGCTTTGTATAGTTGTTCTGATTTCTTGTCAATGTTCTGTGGTACAAGGACACAAAACAGGGGGTACCAGAGGAAATATTTTCTGGAAGAGCATGAATGGTTGACTCCGCTACGTAGCAGGTCTCCAATTTCAGGATCTGGAACATGGACGCATGTTTTCAGATCATCTGGGACTGAGCTGCAGAAGTGTTGAAGTCCGCAGAGCTCTTCCAGTAATATTCCCTAGTGCGCACCTGGTACCTCCTGATCCGAGTGTCCTTTAACGCACAGAACATCTGTGGCAGCGTTAACATGTGGATCCTTTCATATTTTCTGCTGCCTTCTTAAAGTACGATTTGGTGTCCTCTTTCAAACAGTGTTTAGTGTTTTCTTTCATAGGCATTCACATGCTCATGTTTAACGTTGTTTTCATAGTGCGGAGTATCCTTTTTAAGTTGGGAGTGTTGTCCTTCTTCTGGACGGCCTTTCCTCTGTTCACAGACTGTACCGTTCTCTTCCCTCAAAGGTTAAGTCTCCACCTTTCATGGCAATTGGCTACACTTGGCTTACAGTGTACTTTCATATTTTTGTAGGGCTTAGCGTCGTCTTTCCCAGAGGTTCAGACGCCCTTTCATATGGCTTTTCTTGAGGCTTAGTTTCCTCTTTTGACAAGGATTTAGGGTCCTTTTCTGTGGTCCAGTATCCTATTTTTAAAGCTTTTATGGTCTCAATTTATAGTTCAGAATCTTTTCTTCTACAAGGCTTACAATCCGTTTTGTCTTGTTTAATTTCCTCCTCTCTTTCGTTGGTTTTAATATCCGCCTGTCATATAGTGTAGCGTAAGTGGCCAGTGGAGGAGACGGCACAGCATGACCTACAGGAATGCTCAAGCCATGCCCGCCTGAGAGACGGTGACCGCCAGAGATGTGCCGTCGACTATACAAGTGCCTTGGGGTTCTCCAAAGGACGCCCCAATTCCTCTGACGGGTCTTCCAATGAGACGGGGACCAAGACGAATCGTCGCGGGCTTCAAATCAGACTGTATAAGGTACAACACCACCTCCAGTGGCAAATTCAAATAGTCTGTTTTAGAACAGTTACGTTTTCAATGGGATCAAGTGATAAGGGGTGGAAGAGAATGCAACGTTGAAACCGGTCAGTTTCAAGAGCGGTGCAGGAAACATTTTACAGATGTGTAAACGGGTGTAAAATGGGGAAAATTGCTTGGCTCCAAGCTTCCATTTTCCTCGTTTTTTCTGTTGAGAGCGTCGGCACTCTTGTATTTCACACAAAACTTTTCTTGTAAACTGGGTGACTTAATTTCAAGGGAACCCCGATAACATGCTTTCCTCCCCCCCCACGCCCCCATCATCCCCTTGCTGCCCCCTCTCCTTGAATCTGCACCCACTTCTAACATGTGCATGCATGTACACGCATGCGCGCATTTAAGCACACATACGCGCGCACGCGCGCACGTGCACACTCACACACACACACAACGCGCGCGCGCACACGCACACACGCACACACACACACACACACACACACACACACACACACACACACACACACACACACGCGCGCGCGCGTTCGTGCGCGCGCGCGCGCGCGCTTACACACTTACGAAGCAGGTCTGCATGAACATCCTTCTCTAGAGAATACCGCTCCAGTCATACAACCAAAGTCTCCATTAACTTGACCTTTGCCATGACTGGGGCACCAGCCCACCAGGGTCTGTATGTAGAGAGGGAATCGCAGTTCAAAGAGCAAGTTTGCAGAATTTGCTGAAATGTATTTTTGTAATGATCAAAGATGATGAGAATCATGAGCGTCATTGAGATTATTCTTGTCTTGGACTCCAAGACAGGGATGTTTAATAGTAATTAGTGGCATCTACCAATCTTAGAAAGTTGAGCTACACATGTAACGGCCGCTGATGGGATTCGACCGTCCATACGTCCGAGACACTAACTAACTGCTGCACTATGATGACGGGTCGGTTACCTGAAGGTTTCTAAAGATATTTTCTGGATTTTCTCCTAGATAGTAGTTACTAGAGGCGAAGACGTACAACGACACGTGCATATCCACTATATAACTTTTGAGACCAGCTTATCCTAAACATTAAAGAACAAAATTTCGAAATCAGTTGAACATCTCTAGCCGTACTCGAACGAAAACATATACATTATCTCAATTTTGCATCCCCATTGTCAGTTCTGTCTCTTCAGATGAAAGATTTGTTTTTTAAATATCTTATAGTCTTGGTAGGGTTTGTTATTTTTTGTCTTTAAAAGGGGCATAATTATGTGTTTCTTCGCCACTGCAGATTTGACCAAAGTGCTGTATATTTCAGGACTGCTTGAACAGCGACGCATGTGCCGAAAATGTCGGTAAAGGATTGGTTCAGCATTTGGACTGGAACCATGACGTCAGTCGACATGACATCTCGTTC
>JADBJO010009898.1:7500-22010 GCA_016801955.1 Conus betulinus
AGGTACAACACCGCCTCCAGTGGCAAATTCAAATAGTCTGTTTTAGAACAGTTACGTTTTCAATGGGATCAAGTGATAAGGGGTGGAAGAGAATGCAACGTTGAAACCGGTCAGTTTCAAGAGCGGTGCAGGAAACATTTTACAGATGTAAACGGGTGTAAAATGGGGAAATTGCTTTGCTTGGCTCCAAGCTTCCATGTTCCTCGTTTTTTTCTGTTGAGAGCGTCGGCACTCTGTATTTCACACAAAACTTTTCTTGTAAACTGGGTGACTTAATTTTCAAGGGAACCCCGATAACATGCTTTCCTCACCACCCACCACGCCCCCATCATCCCCTTGCTGCCCCCTCTCCTTGAATCTGCACCCACTTCTAACATGTGCATGCATGTACACGCATGCGCGCATTTAAGCACACATACACACGCACGCGCGCACGTGCACACTCACACACACACACACACGCGCGCGCGCGCGCGCACACACACACACACACACACACACACACACACACACACACACACACGCGCGCGCGCGCGCGCTTACACACTTACGAAGCAGGTCTGCATGAACATCCTTCTCTAGAGAATACCGCTCCAGTCATACAACCAAAGTCTCCATTAACTTGACCTTTGCCATGACTGGGGCACCCAGCCCACCAGGGTCTGTATGTAGAGAGGGAATCGCAGTTCAAAGAGCAAGTTGCAGAATTTGCTGAAATGTATTTTTGTAATGATCAAAGATGATGAGAATCATGAGCGTCATTGAGATTATTCTTGTCTTGGACTCCAACACAGGGATGTTTAATAGTAATTAGTGGCATCTACCAATCTTAGAAAGTTGAGCTACACATGTAACGGCCGCTGATGGGATTCGACCGTCTATACGTCCGAGACACTAACTGCTGCACTATGATGACGGGTCGGTTACCTGAAGGTTCTAAAGATATTTTCTGGATTTTCTCCTAGATAGTAGTTACTAGAGGCGAAGACGTACAACGACACGTGCATATCCACTATATAACTTTTGAGACCAGCTATCCTAAACATTAAAGAACAAAATTTCGAAATCAGTTGAACATCTCCAGCCGTACTCGAACGAAAACATATACATTATCTCAATTTTGCATCCCCATTGTCAGTTCTGTCTCTTCAGATAAAGATTTGTTTTTAAATATCTTATAGTCTTGGTAGGGTTTGTTATTTTTGTCTTTAAAAGGGGCATAATTATGTGTTTCTTCGCCACTGCAGATTTGACCAAAGTGCTGTATATTTCAGGACTGCTTGAACAGCGACGCATGTGCCGAAAATGTCGGTAAAGGATTGGTTCAGCATTTGGACTGGAACCATGACGTCAGTCGACATGACATCTTGTTCATTGGCGCTCATCGGTTTTCTAGGCACGCAATTCGTGGCGAGGTAGGAAAGACCGTGTTGAACACGAGGGACAGCTCTCTCTCTCTCTCTCTCTCTCTCTCTCTCTCTCTCTCTCTCTCCTTCCTCTACAAACAAACAAGGAAGCGCGTGCACACACGCACGCATGCACGCACGCACACGCACGCGCGCGCGCACACACACACACACACACACACACACACACACACACACACACACACACACACACACACACACACACACACACACACACACTGTATTTCAACCAGAAAAAACACAAATGCATTAAAACTGATTTGAGACAGTTAAAGTTAAAAGTATATTGAGATCCTGATAACAGTTGCAAGAACGGTGCTAAAAAAGACTCGTGGTTAGAGGAGTAGGGGAACAGGCGGAGGGGGACAGTGTTGGTGGCTGGATGGATGTCGAGCATCACTTTTTGCGTTTCGTTTCGCATCCACACAGCATATGCATGTGTGAATTCTATCCCTTGGCTTACAGTATTAAGAATTGTATGAATATACCACTGAAACGGATTTTTCAGAAGACCTGTTCCCCCCCCCCCCCCCCAGACGAATGCCTACTATCCTCTCGCCTAAATACTGTAACGCACACGCACACACACACACACACACACACACACACACACACACACACACACACAAGACACACATGCACAAAGATGAGAGACTGAGAAACTGATTTTTTAAATTTTAATAAAGTCACTGGTTTACCAGTCGTTGCTAAATGTTTTTCCATCGAGTATATCCGATAGCCATCTCTGTCTAAGCTATGTAAAACTGAAAATGGAGCGTAAAAGGATACTGCACAATGTTTGCTAATGCAGGATTGTTGAAACCTTTCATAACGATATAATGAATCGTATTAACCGAAATATTGTTAGATTGCGAGTTAACAGAACGCAGATACTTTGTAAAATCTAAATCATCATTTCGCAGCAGTATAGTCAGAATCATTTGCGCAGAATAGTCGATGTTGACAGAAAATATCGATGTTTTTGTCACCAGGGGCAAGGCACTCACGCATCAACGACCGTGGAAAACGGGGAGGAGTACAAATGAACTCGGGGAAGGCAACAGACTACAAGGAGAGTGGTGGCGAGCTTTTATTTAATTTTTGTTTTGCCCATCTTTTCTGCCACTTCTGTGGCATTGCACCCACACTGCTCAGTCCGACACGGACGCAGCCCTGCCCAGCGCGCCGCAGCTCTGGCACCGGTGTAACGAAAAGTTTCAAACTCCCCGAATGGTTTAACTTCCAGGGAGTTAAAACTGGTCATTTGTAAATTTTAACTCCCTTGGAGTTAAACTAGAATATAAAAAAACTAACTCCCTCTGTGTTTCAGTTGACTCCAGGGAGTTGTTCTGACCTACCACCAGAATGACTTCCCACCCACCACCCACCACCCACTCCCCGCACCTCGCTGCCACCCATGCTTCTTATATATATATATATATTTTTTTTTTTATTCGAAATTGTGTGTGTTTGCGTGTGTGTGTGTGTGTGTGTGTTGTGTGTGTGTTACACTCACTAGCCAGATCAAGACTTGTCAGATAGAATTGTCTTCTTCGATATTATTAGTTTCTGTGAATTAGTCACGTGCACGTGTCCTGAATTTTATTGAAAAATGTGCGTTTTTCTGATTGGCTGGCCGACTTTAATTTTTAGCTTGGCACACGCACACCACCATACCTGTGACGAGTCACTTGACAACTGCATCAGATCGGTCCCAAGCAGCCACTCTCTTGTACAAATTGTACAAAAACAGGCACCCTCCCCCTCCTCCTCTTCTCTATCCTATGTGTCTCGCACAAAAAAAATTTCATTTCTAATCTATGCCAACCCTTTTTCTCTGTCCACCTCTCCCAGATGTAGCGAGTCAATAAAAACAATTTTACATCACGTCGCGACTACTGGTCATTCTCTCCCCACCTTCCTTACCCTCTCAACAACCCTCTCCCCCCCCCCCCCCTACTTCCTAATTTGGCGGCATGACACGATGCTTTTAGTTTTGGTCTTCATTTGCAGGGTTTAGAGTATTCTTTCTTGAGATTAAATGCTTTCATTGGCTTTTAGTATCCTATTTGATTTCGCTGTTTATGAACTCAGGCCTTGGTGTCTCCTTTCGTTGATATACTTTATTTTTTCTTATGGTTTGGTGACCTCTTCTTCAGAATTTAGTCTAGGGCTTTTCTTTGGGCAGGCCATAAAGAGTGACCGTTGTCCGAGGATTAGTATCGGCCTATCGGAGAACCACTGTGCAACGTCTTCCAGGACAGTTGCCATCTCTCACCAGAACATACACGTCTCGGGAAGGGATTCACCTGACAACACCACCCAAGTGCTAGAAAGACAGCTGACGATGATGTAAGTGCAAATTTTGGGTTTTGAAGCAGTCCTTATACTGGTATTTAACTGGTAAGTTTTGCTTCCAAGGCAGGTAATAAACAGGCAGGTAGGCAGCCATATAGGTGTAGATAACAAGAATTTGATATCAGGACTTTGTTGGGTTTTTGCTTTTTTTTTTTTTTAATGGTTTCTTGTAGACCCATCACCCCATTTGTTATGCGTTGTGGTGTGGATCATCAACTCTATCTCTCTCCCCTCCTCCTTCCTTCGTCCCTGCATTCCCCCCCCCCCCCCCCCCCCCCCCCACACCCCCCACCACCTCTCCGTGCCTTACCGCCTTTTTCCTGCCCAATTGTAACCGACAGCCTGACTAGTCTGCTGCTGGGAACTTGGCTGCCAGTTCCTTGGTAACTTCAGGCCAAGGGAAATATTTTTTTTACTCCACCGACAGAACACAAGTGACTTCAAACTGGTATTCTGGAACAATGGGAACAGAGAAAAGGGTGGGGAAGGGGGGGGGGGTAAAAAAAAAATTCTGTGTTATTGATTTCAGTAACTGTGCAGAAATGCGATTGTCATTGCGGGTGAGACGGAGAAATGAGGCATTATGAAGATTATTCTAAACCATGCGAAGGCGGGATGCTAAATCTGAAAGGAGAGAGCGTGTAAAAAATTCTTAATTAAATTAGGCGCACGCACGCACACACGCACGCACGCGCACACACACACACACACACACACACACACACACACACACACACACACTCACACTCTCTCTCTCTCTCTCTCTCTCTCTCTCATCACTCTCACACACACACACACACACACACACACACACACACACACTTTACCTACAAACATCACCCCCACCACTCTACCAACACACATGTGCACTCTAATCTGTTTTTACAAACGTAGAGATTGTGAGCACACGTATAGGTAAACAGTAATTAGTTCTGGTTAAAAGGAAAGAAGCGCACAAACATAAAACTAAATTTTGTATTGGAGAGGTATTTGCACAATAATTCACTTGTTCAAAATATGTGTTTACATCAACAGGGGCAAAGAACTCCTGCACCAACGGCCGTGGACAACGGAGAGCAGGACGAGTGAACTCGATGAATGCAGCCTAGCACTAGGATAGCTGGCATGGTGGTCTTGTACTTGGATCTTTTTCTCTTTTTTTCTTAATCATTCTGTCTGCACTTTTCTAGTACAGCTCCCAGTTTTTTTCATATTATTGTTGTACCGCAGACCTAGAATCTTCGGTTTAAAGAGTTCAGTATCTGGCTCTGTGGAGAGGTACACTGTGTGCTTTTACAAATGGTTTGCCTTCATCTCCTGAGGATTCAGTGTCTTCTTCTTCTGTGGTTTTTTTTTTTCCAGTCGTTTTGTCTACTTCATTAAATGGGCTTAGTGTCATCTTTGTCAGGGTTTGTCTTCTTGATTCACAAATTCAGAGTGTTTCTTTTGTGCGTCTTTCTAGCGTTTGGTGTCGGTCGTTCATATGCTTTGTATAGTTGTTCTGATTTCTTGTCAATGTTCTGTGGTACAAGGACACAAAACAGGGGGTACCAGAGGAAATATTTTTGGAAAGAGCATGAATGGTTGACTCCGCTACGTAGCAGGTCTCCAATTTCAGGGATCTGGAACATGGACGCATGTTTTCAGATCATCTGGGACTGAGCTGCAGAAGTGTTGAAGTCCGCAGAGCTCTTCCAGTAATATTCCCTAGTGCGCACCTGGTACCTCCTGATCCGAGTGTCCTTCAACGCACAGAACATCTGTGGCAGCGTTAACATGTGGATCCTTCATATTTTCTGCTGCCCTTCTCAAAGTACGATTTGGTGTCCTCTTTCAAACAGTGTTTAGTGTTTTCTTTCATAGGCATTCACATGCTCATGTTTAACGTTGTTTTCATAGTGCGGAGTATCCTTTTTAAGTTGGGAGTGTTGTCCTTCTGGACGGCCTTTCCTCTGTTCACAGACTGTACCGTTCTCTTCCCTCAAAGGTTAAGTCTCCACCTTCATGGCAATTGGCTACACTTGGCTTACAGTGTACTTTCATATTTTTGTAGGGCTTAGCGTCGTCTTTCCCAGAGGTTCAGACGCCCTTTCATATGGCGTTTTCTTGAGGCTTAGTTTCCTCTTTTGACAAGATTTAGGGTCCTTTTCTGTGGTCCAGTATCCTATTTTTAAAGCTTTTATGGTCTCAATTTATAGTTCAGAATCTTTCTTCTACAAGGCTTACAATCCGTTTTGTCTTGTTTAATTTCCTCCTCTTTCGTTGGTTTTAATATCCGCCTGTCATATAGTGTAGCGTAAGTGGCCAGTGGAGGAGACGGCACAGCATGACCTACAGGAATGCTCGAGCCATGCCCGCCTGAGAGACGGTGACCGGCCAGAGATGTGCCGTCGACTATACAAGTGCCTTGGGGTTCTCCAAAGGACGCCCCAATTCCTCTGACGGGTCTTCCAATGAGACGGGGACCAAGACGAATCGTCGCGGGCTTCAAATCAGACTGTATAAGGTACAACACCGCCTCCAGTGGCAAATTCAAATAGTCTGTTTTAGAACAGTTACGTTTTCAAATGGGATCAAGTGATAAGGGGTGGAAGAGAATGCAACGTTGAAACCGGTCAGTTTCAAGAGCGGTGCAGGAAACATTTTACAGATGTAAACGGGTGTAAAATGGGGAAATTGCTTCGCTCCAAGCTTCCATGGGGTTTTTTTTCTGTTGAGAGCGTCGGCACTCTGTATTTCACACACAAAACTTTTCTTGTAAACTGGGTGACTTAATTTCAAGGGAACCCCGATAACATGCTTTCCTCCCCACCCCCCATGCCCCCATCATCCCCTTGCTGCCCCCTCTCCTTGAATCTGCACCCACTTCTAACATGTGCATGCATGTACACGCATGCGCGCATTTAAGCACACATACACACGCACGCGCGCACGTGCACACTCGCACACACACACACAACGCGCGCGCGCACGCACGCACACACACAACACACCACACACACACACACACACACACACGCGCACACACACACACACACACACACACACACACACACACGCGCGCGCACACACACACACGCGCGCGCGCGCGCTTACACACTTACGAAGCAGGTCTGCATGAACATCCTTCTCTAGAGAATACCGCTCCAGTCATACAACCAAAGTCTCCATTAACTTGACCTTTGCCATGACTGGGGCACCAGCCCACCAGGGTCTGTATGTAGAGAGGGAATCGCAGTTCAAAGAGCAAGTTGCAGAATTTGCTGAAATGTTTTTGTAATGATCAAAGATGATGAGAATCATGAGCGTCATTGAGATTATTCTTGTCTTGGACTCCAACACAGGGATGTTTAATAGTAATTAGTGGCATCTACCAATCTTAGAAAGTTGAGCTACACATGTAACGGCCGCTGATGGGATTCGACCGTCTATACGTCCGAGACACACTAACTGCTGCACTATGATGACGGGTCGGTTACCTGAAGGTTTCTAAAGATATTTTCTGGATTTTCTCCTAGATAGTAGTTACTAGAGGCGAAGACGTACAACGACACGTGCATATCCACTATATAACTTTTGAGACCAGCTTATCCTAAACATTAAAGAACAAAATTTCGAAATCAGTTGAACATCTCCAGCCGTACTCGAACGAAAACATATACATTATCTCAATTTTGCATCCCCATTGTCAGTTCTGTCTCTTCAGATGAAAGATTTGTTTTTAAATATCTTATAGTCTTGGTAGGGTTTGTTATTTTTGTCTTTAAAAGGGGCATAATTATGTGTTTCTTCGCCACTGCAGATTTGACCAAAGTGCTGTATATTTCAGGACTGCTTGAACAGCGACGCATGTGCCGAAAATGTCGGTAAAGGATTGGTTCAGCATTTGGACTGGAACCATGACGTCAGTCGACATGACATCTTGTTCATTGGCGCTCATCGGTTTTCTAGGCACGCGCAATTCGTGGCGAGGTAGGAAAGACCGTGTTGAACACGAGGGACAGCTCTCTCTCTCTCTCTCTCTCTCTCTCTCTCTCTCTCTCTCTCTCTCTCTCTCTCTCTCCTTCCTCTACAAACAAACAAGGAAGCGCGTGCACACACGCACGCATGCACGCACGCACACGCGCGCGCGCAAGCACACACACACACACACACACACACACACACACGCACACACGCACACACGCACACACACACACACACACACACACACACACACACTGTATTTCAACCAGAAAAACACAAATGCATTAAAACTGATTTGAGACAGTTAAAGTTAAAAGTATATTGAGATCCTGATACAGTTGCAAGAACGGTGCTAAAAAAGACTCGTGGTTAGAGGAGTAGGGGAACAGGCGGAGGGGGACAGTGTTGGTGGCTGGATGGATGTCGAAGCATCACTTTCTGCGTTTCGTTTCGCATCCACACAGCATATGCATGTGTGAATTCTATCCCTTGGCTTACAGTATTAAGAATTGTATGAATATACCACTGAAACAGATTTTTCAGAATGACCTGTTCCCCCCCCCCCCCCCCCCCCCAGACGAATGCCTACTGTCCTCTCGCCTAAACACTGTAACGCACGCACACGCACACACACACACACACACACACACACACACACACACACACACACACACACACACACATGCACAAAGATGAGAGGCTGAGAAACTTTTTTTTTTAATTTTAATAAAGTCACTTGTTTACCAATCGTTGCTAAATGTTTTTCCGCCGAATATATCCAATCGACCACTTCTGATAGCCATCTGTCTTAAGCTATGTAAAACTGAAAATGGAGCGTAAAAGGATACTGCACAATGTTTGCTAATGCAAGATTGTTGAAACCTTTCATAACGATATATAATAAATCGTATTAACCGAAATATTGTTAGATTGCGAGATAACAGAACGCAGATACTTTGTAAAATCTAAATCATTTCGCAGCAGTATAGTCAGAATCATTTGCGCAGAATAGTCGATGTTGACAGAAAATATCGATGTTTTTGTCACCAGGGGCAAGGCACTCGCGCATCAACGACCGTGGAAAAACGGGGAGGAGTACGAATGAACTCGGGGAAGGCAACAGACTACAAGGAGAGTGGTGGCGAGCTTTTATTTAATTTTGTTTTGCCCATCTTTTCTGCCACTTCTGTGGCATTGCACCCACACTGCTCAGTCCGACACGGACGCAGCCCTGCCCAGCGCGCCGCAGCTCTGGCACCGGTGTAACGAAAAGTTTCAACTCCCCGAATGGTTTAACTTCCAGGGAGTTAAAAACTGGTCATTTGTAAATTTTAACTCCCTTGGAGTTAAACTAGAATATAAAAAAACTAACTCCCTCTGTGTTTCAGTTTGACTCCAGGGGAGTTGTTCTGACCTACCACCAGAATGACTTCCACCCACCACCCACCACCCACTCCCCGCACCTCGCTGCCACCCATGCATCTTATATATATATATATATATATTTTTTTTTTTTTTTTCATTTGAAATTGTGTTTGGTGTGTGTGTGTGTTTTTCTTACACTCACTAGCCAGATCAAGACTTGTCAGATAGAATTGTCTTCTTCGATATTATTAGTTTCTGTGAATAGTCACGTGCACGTGTCCTGAATTTTATTGAAAAAATGTGCGTTTTTTTTCTGATTGGCTGGCCGACTTTAATTTTTAGCTTGGCACACGCACACCACCATACCTGTGACGAGTCACTTGACAACTGCATCAGATCGGTCCCAAGCAGCCACTCTCTTGTACAAATTGTACAAAAACAGGCACCCTCCCCCTCCTCCTCCTCTTCTCTATCCTATGTGTCTCGCACAAAAAATTTCATTTCTAATCTATGCCAACCCTTTTTCTCTGTCCTTCTCTCTCCCAGATGTAGCGAGTCAATAAAAACAATTTTACATCACGTCGCGACTACTGGTCATTCTCTCCCCACCTTCCTTACCCTCTCAACAACCCCCCCCCCCCCCCCCCCTACTTCCTAATTTGGCGGCATGACACGATGCTTTTAGTTTTGGTCTTCATTTGCAGGGTTTAGAGTATTCTTTCTTGAGATTAAATGCCTTTCATTGGCTTTTAGTATCCTATTTGATTTCGCTGTTTATGAACTCAAGGCCTTGGTGTCTCCTTTCGTTGATATACTTTATTTTTTCTTATGGTTTGGTGACCTCTTCTTCAGAATTTAGTCTAGGGGCTTTCTTTGGGCAGGCCATAAAGAGTGACCGTTGTCCGAGGATTAGTATCGGCCTATCGGAGAACCACTGTGCAACGTCTTCCAGGACAGTTGCCATTCTCACCAGGAACATACACGTCTCGGGAAGGGATTCACCTGACAACACCACCCAAGTGCTAGAAAGACAGCTGACGATGATGTAAGTGCAAATTTTTGGTTTTGAAGCAGTCTTATACTGGTATTAAACTGGTAAGTTTTGCTTCCAAGGCAGGTAATAAACAGGCAGGTAGGCAGCCATATAGGTGTAGATAACAAGAATTTGATATCAGGACTTTGTTGGGTTTTTGCTTTTTTTTTTTTTTTTTTTCAAATGGTTTCTTGTAGACCCATCACCCCATTTGTTATGCGTTGTGGTGTGGATCATCAACTCTATCTCTCCCCCCTCCCTCCTTCCTTCGTCCCTGCATTCCCCCCCCCCCCCCCCCACACACACAAACACTCTCCGTGCCTTACCGCCTTTTTCCTGCCCAATTGTAACCGACAGCCTGACTAGTCTGCTGCTGGGAACTTGGCTGCCAGTTCCTTGGTAACTTCAGGCCAAGGGAAATATTTTTTTTTACTCCACTGACAGAACATAAGTGACTTCAAACTGGTATTCTGGAACAATGGGAACAGAGAAAAGGGTGGGGGAGGGGGGATTTTGTAAAAAAAAATTCTGTTATTGATTTCAGTAACTGTGCAGAAATGCGATTGTCATTGCGGGTGAGACGGAGAAATGAGGCATTATGGAAGATTATTCTAAACCATGCGAAAGCGGGATGCTAAATCTGAAGGAGAGAGCGTGTAAAAAAATTAATTAAATTAGGCGCACGCACGCACACACGCGCGCGCACACACACACACACACACACACCACACACACACACACACACACACACACACACACACTCTCTCTCTCTCTCTCTCTCTCTCTCTCTCTCTCTCTCACACACACACACACACACACACACACACACACACACTTTACCCACAAACATCACCCCACCACTCTACGAACACACATGTGCACTCTATCTAATCTGTTTTACAAACGTAGAGATTGTGAGCACACGTATAGGTAAACAGTAATTAGTTCTGGTTAAAAGGAAAGAAGCGCACAAACATAAAACTAAATTTTGTATTGGAGAGGTATTTCCAATGATAATTAACTTGTTCAAAATATGTGTTTACATCAACAGGGGCAAAGAACTCCTGCACCAACGGCCGTGGACAACGGAGAGCAGGACGAGTGAACTCGATGAATGCAGCCTAGCACTAGGATAGCTGGCATGGTGGTCTTGTACTTGGATCTTTTTCTCTTTTTTTCTTAATCATTCTGTCTGCACTTTTCTAGTGCAGCTCCCAGTTTTTTTCATATTGTTGTTGTACCGCAGACCTAGAATCTTCGGTTTTAAAGAGTTCAGTATCTGGCTCTGTGGAGAGGTACACTGTGTGCTTTTACAAATGGTTTGCCTTCATCTCCTGAGGATTCAGTGTCTTCTTCCTTCTGTGTTTTTTTTTTTTTTCCAGTCGTTTTGTCTACTTCATTAAATGGGCTTAGTGTCATCTTTGTTAGGGTTTGTCTTCTTGATTCACAAAATTCAGAGTGTTCTCTTTTGTGCGTCTTTCTAGCGTTTGGTGTCGGTCGTTCATATGCTTTGTATAGTTGTTCTGATTTCTTGTCAATGTTCTGTGGTACAAGGACACAAAACAGGGGGTACCAGAGGAAATATTTTCTGGAAGAGCATGAATGGTTGACTCCGCTACGTAGCAGGTCTCCAATTTCAGGGATCTGGAACATGGACGCATGTTTTCAGATCATCTGGGACTGAGCTGCAGAAGTGTTGAAGTCCGCAGAGCTCTTCCAGTAATATTCCCTAGTGCGCACCTGGTACCTCCTGATCCGAGTGTCCTTCAACGTACAGAACATCTGTGGCAGCGTTAACATGTGGATCTTTCATATTTTCTGCTGCCCTTCTTAAAGTACGATTTGGTGTCCTCTTTCAAACAGTGTTTAGTGTTTTTTCTTTCATAGCATTCACATGCTCATGTTTAACGTTGTTTTCATAGTGCGGAGTATCCTTTTTAAGTTGGGAGTGTTGTCCTTCTGGACGGCCTTTCCTCTGTTCACAGACTGTACCGTTCTCTTCCCCCAAAGGTTAAGTCTCCACCTTTCATGGCAATTGGCTACACTTGGCTTACAGTGTACTTTCATATTTTTGTAGGGCTTAGCGTCGTCTTTCCCAGAGGTCAGACGCCCTTTCATATGGCGTTTTCTTGAGGCTTAGTTTCCTCTTTTGACAAGATTTAGGGTCCTTTTCTGTGGTCCAGTATCCTATTTTTAAAGCTTTAATGTCTCAATTTTATAGTTCAGAATTTTTCTTCTACAAGGCTTACAATCCGTTTTGTCTTGTTTAATTTCTCTCTTTCGTTGGTTTTAATATCCGCCTGTCATATAGTGTAGCGTAAGTGGCCAGTGGAGGAGACGGCACAGCATGACCTACAGGAATGCTCAAGCCATGCCGACCTGAGAGACGGTGACCGGCCAGAGATGTGCCGTCGACTATACAAGTGCCTTGGGGTTCTCCAAAGGACGCCCCAATTCCTCTGACGGGTCTGCCAATGAGACGGGGACCAAGACGAATCGTCGCGGGCTTCAAATCAGACTGTATAAGGTACAACACCGCCTCCAGTGGCAAATTCAAATAGTCTGTTTTAGAACAGTTACGTTTTCAATGGGATCAAGTGATAAGGGGTGGAAGAGAATGCAACGTTGAAACCGGTCAGTTTCAAGAGCGGTGCAGGAAACATTTACAGATGTAAACGGGTGTAAAATGGGGAAAGTGCTTGCTCCAAGCTTCCATGTTCCTCGTTTTTTTTTGTTGAGAGCGTCGGCACTCTGTATTTCACACAAACAAAACTTTTCTTGTAAACTGGGTGACTTAATTTCAAGGGAACCCGATAACATGCTTTCCTCACCACCCCACCACGCCCCCATCATCCCCTTGCTGCCCCCTCTCCTTGAATGTGCACCCACTTCTAACATGTGCATGCATGTACACGCATGCGCGCATTTAAGCACACATACACACGCACGCGCGCACGTGCACACTCACACACACACACACAAAGCGCGCGCGCACGCACGCACACACACAACACTCCACACACACACACACACACGCACACACACACACGCGCGCTGCGCGCGCGCTACACACTTACGAAGCAGGTCTGCATGAACATCCTTCTCTAGAGAATACCGCTCCAGTCATACAACCAAAGTCTCCATTAACTTGACCTTTGCCATGACTGGGGCACCAGCCCACCAGGGTCTGTATGTAGAGAGGGAATCGCAGTTCAAAGAGCAAGTTGCAGAATTTGCTGAAATGTATTTTTGTAATGATCAAAGATGATGAGAATCATGAGCGTCATTGAGATTATTCTTGTTTTTGGACTCCAACACAGGGATGTTTAATAGTAATTAGTGGCATCTACCAATCTTAGAAAGTTGAGCTACACATGTAACGGCCGCTGATGGGATTCGACCGTCTATACGTCCGAGACACTAACTGCTGCACTATGATGACGGGTCGGTTACCTGAAGGTTTCTAAAGATATTTTCTGGATTTTCTCCTAGATAGTAGTTACTAGAGGCGAAGACGTACAACGACACGTGCATATCCACTATATAACTTTTGAGACCAGCTTATCCTAAACATTAAAGAACAAAATTTCGAAATCAGTTTGAACATCTCTAGCCGTACTCGAACGAAAACATATACATTATCTCAATTTTGCATCCCCATTGTCAGTTCTGTCTCTTCAGATCAAAGATTTGTTTTTAAATATCTTATAGTCTTGGTAGGGTTTGTTATTTTTGTCTTTAAAAGGGGCATAATTATGTGTTTCTTCGCCACTGCAGATTTGACCAAAGTGCTGTATATTTCAGGACTGCTTGAACAGCACGCATGTGCCGAAAATGTCGGTTAAAGGATTGGTTCAGCATTTGGACTGGAACCATGACGTCAGTCGACATGACATCTTGTTCATTGGCGCTCATCGGTTTTTCTAGCACGCAATTCGTGGCGAGGTAGGAAAGACTGTGTTGAACACGAGGGACAGCTCTCTCTCTCTCTCTCTCTCTCTCTCTCTCTCTCTCTCTCTCTCTCCAACAAACAAGGAAGCGCGTGCACACACACACAACGCATGCACGCACGCACACGCGCGCGCGCGCGCACGCACACACACACCACACACACACACACACCATACATACACACACACACAACACACACACACACACTGTATTTCAACCAGAAAAAACACACAAATGCATTAAAACTGATTTGAGACAGTTAAAGTTAAAAGTATATTGAGATCCTGATAACAGTTGCAAGAACGGTGCTAAAAAAGACTCGTGGTTAGAGGAGTAGGGGAACAGGCGGTGGGGGACAGTGTTGGTGGCTGGATGGATGTCGAGCATCACTTTTTGCGTTTCGTTTCGCA
>JADBJO010009898.1:25055-47555 GCA_016801955.1 Conus betulinus
TAACAAAAGACTTTAAAAAAAAAAAAATCGAATCTCGTGACTTGTTTAAAAGTTAGCAGAACCATGACGGAAGCACTTTATGAATCTGTCAAGGTCAGTCAGTCCGCCATGCCGTCAATTTTCAGACGGTTCCAGAACAGTGAGTGGGAAGCGGATCGATCAGGTGCGTTGTGTAGGCCTGGGCCGCGTGCCAGCAGTGTGTGTGCCCGCCTGTTGTTGCTGCCCTTTAGCAGTTTATGGCTCCGTCGTTTTCACAGTCAACACGACTTCCTTGTCTGGCTTGGCCCAGCATCGTTGTTTTTGTATGCACGTGAGCAGCTGTCGCAAAAAGCAGGGTGGGGAATGGGTGTGTGTATGTGCGTGCGTGTGTGTGTGTGTGTGTGTGTGTGTGTGTGTGTGTGTGTGTGCGCGTGTGCGTGTGCGTGTGTATGGAGGGGAGGGGGGGGAAAGAATGAATGTGGGTTTGAGTTTGTGTGTGTGCGCGCGCGCGTGTTTCTGTCCAGACTTGTTAGGGCGCGTGTGTTTCTGTCCAGACTTGTTATAGGGTAATCATGTGTCGGCGGAATCTGTATTTTATCTTTATGGACTCGTCATTTGTTGATTTCTTTTTTTCTTCGCAAATTTGTAAACGTTTGAAACAATAAACAAGTAGGGTAACTCTTGCTCCCATAAGAAAACCTAACACAGAGTAACCCCCCCCCCCCTCCACCCGCCTTAAGTTCAAATCTTTGCCAAGTCATTACTGTGCTGACAGAGAGTTGGTCTGCGCTTGTTTTTCCCCCAACTATTAGATTGTTCATCTTTTATTTATCTGACTTTATTCAAGTTTAAAAGGCTGTGCCAGTCTTGAATAAAAGTTACCCTGTGTTAGGTTTTCTAAAGGGAGCAAGAGTCACCCTACTTGTTTATTATTTGTTGTTTACTGATCCCCGCCTCATTTGATTTTCAACTTTGTAAACGTTCAGGAAACCTTCCATATATTTCAGCTGTCCTTCGTAATATGTATGCTGTAAAACTACTTCACGAGAAAATCGACACACCAGAGAGTTGGCGCGCGCGCGCGCGCACACACACACACACACGCACACGCACGCACGCACACGCACAGTTTTAAACAAAAAATACCTTACTGACAGTAGTTGTTCACAGGTAACATAACTAAACCTGGTGAAAGCACCATGACAGTAGTTTCACTGAAAAAAAATACTGAAGCTAAATAGTCGTTGGGCTCTCTCTCTCTCTCTCTCTCTCTCTCTCTCTCTCTCTCTCTGTGTCACACACACACACACACACACACACACACACACACACACACACACACACACACACGAAAATCAAAACAACGACAAAACCAACAATACCAAACAAATAAGCCCCCGCTTCCCGAAGGAAAAATAAGTATACTAAGAATAATGTGTGAACCAAAGTGCGTAAATAGATAAATGAATAAAACATCACACACACACACACACACACACACACACACACACACACACACACACACACACACACGGCGATCAAAATTCGTTCACACATATCAGTTTGAACCGAAATACTAGAAAAACTCTGCGCTCGAAAACAAACCAAACGCTAGTTCAAAAAATGAGACCAAACTCGAACCCAAAACATAACC
Organism: Conus betulinus; assembly: GCA_016801955.1. Classification (NCBI taxonomy): domain Eukaryota; kingdom Metazoa; phylum Mollusca; class Gastropoda; order Neogastropoda; family Conidae; genus Conus; species Conus betulinus. Next base: position 26,689 of record JADBJO010009898.1, read on the forward strand.
TTATTCTTAAAGCCGTTTTAAATTGAAAGAAGCATTAGTACCCGTCGCTATTTACATCGCGGAGTCGATTAATAATTTCCCTTTTTATTGAAATCCTCTATTAATTCGCAGGGACCGCCGAATAACAAAAAACACACCACAGATTTGGGAGGCAAGTCAACCGGCAAACAAGCGCTCGCCAATACTCGTCTGAAAAACTCGTCCACAGAGTTTTAGTAGCCATCAATTTTTACCAAAACTCATGGCACTTGCATATTACGGCCTTGCGAATGAAAACTGCTTACTCACGAATCGGATGCAAATGCAGGTCAACCAACAACAAAACTGGTTTCCATCAAGGAAAATGTCGTAAACCAGTCACGAACTGATTTCGATTACTGGCATGCTTTTATACGGTCATTTGTCTTTGCGCGAACCCAAACGGTTTTCCATAGAACGTTGAGCGATTCCTTTTCCTTCGCGGACCCAAGATCATTGAGATAAATTGGATCGCGAACTAAATGATCGTGCGATTAAGAACAAAGTCTAGGACCGTCGAGATGGAGTAATTAAACGATGTACGCACGCAGTCTGAAAAGTTCGTTTAATTTGAGAGGAGCCCTCGTCAGTCACTCGACTCCGGATCAAGGTATACACCCTGTTTGGGATAAACACCTGATATCGGGGCCCGATTAGCGCGGTGGGTAAAGAGTTCTCTTGATGCCCGTGTTTGGGTTCATTCCCCGCTAAAGACGACCGATAAACATGAGCTTATCTCTTCATCATCTGTAAAGACTACCAAAACCCTTTGGAGTTCTTCGGGTGAGACTTTAAACCCAAGTCCCGCAAATGAGGGAACTTGCAGGCACGTTAAATCATCTTTAGTCCATATTTGAAGAGAAGACCACTGTGCCCCAATAGGATCGATGAAGAACAAAGGAAGCAAGAAATGCAGGATTGAAAACAGTCACACATCACTCGCTAAATCGTAAAGCTCGCAATTCTAGCCAGGAAACAAAGAAGATAGTAGCTTCAGTTTCATCAAGGTGTCACGGTATGCGGACTAGTCCATATACGCTACACCACATCTACTAAGATAGAGACGACAGCGCGCAAGATATAGTGATACGACTTGGTATAGAGTGTAAACAGTGTAACAGGAGGATGGATGAATAAATAATGAAGACGAAGAATCACAAGAAGAGAAGGAAGAAGAAGATGGAGGACAACAAGACGTGTTAGCATCGTGACTGGCTCTGGCACCATGCTACCGGCCCGACCATTCCTATTGACAGTTCTGTCTACATTTTGCCTCTCCCTCAAGGGGGGGTAACAGGCAAGCACACGTCGCCTACCATGCTTCCGTGCAAAGCTGTATCTACCGTGACAGAAGCGTGCACAGTAACTCTTCTCAATCTATGAATGAATTTCTGTCGCCAAAAATATGCACACTTTTTTGTGTGTGAAGAGTATAGTCTCCTTGGAAAAATCTTGGAGGGTTGAGGGTGGAATTTTTCATGTATGTACGTCTGCATGTTGCGCTCTGTGTTTGGTGATAATGTGCCATGAGGAACGTGAATGCCTGTATGTTCGTGCCTGTGCGCGCTGACAACTTAAGGCCAGCAAAAACAAGTATGGAAACTGTTGCTCCCATGGTGAAATGAGGACACGCCAGTAACTCCAAATGAATTCTGGATATGACACGACACCGCCTGGCAGAAATGCCAACATAAGAGCACATAGCACAAACAAGGAGACCAGACGGTTTATCGATGACTTACATTCTCATCATCAAAGCAGAGGCAGAGGAAATAAACACCAAATTTACGAGGCTGAACAAGTAAATATCATTAACAATGTCGAGCACACATCCAGTTATTCGCATACGAGTGTGTGTAGGGGGGGGGGGGGGGGGGGGGGGGGGGGGGGGGGGGGGGGGGGGGCGGGGGGCGTGAGAAAATACAACAACAATAACACTCACTCCGCTAAGGACTGTAGCATCGATAAGATTGCGTCATCTGTCCACGAGGACCCAAGCCAGGCGGTGAGTGACAATCATACGGAGCTCATGTCGCTGATCCGGGGTGGATGAGCAGGAACATCACTCTTCACGGTATAAATCATCACAGAAGCCGCCACACCAAACGGCAGCACCTGCACTAAATCACAACGTGCTCTGTGCTCAACACTGGCGCTCACCTCGTGCTAATAGGTTTCTGTGTCAGGAAGCATCTCTTTTTCGTCCGTTCGTTCCTTTTTCTTTCTGTCTTTCGTGTCGTTTGTTTTGTTTTGTTTTTTCCCCCCTCTTCCTCTCGTTTTTCTACTGTTCCGTTAGAGAGCGATAAATCATGAGCCGTGGCTCAACTGCCGCTAACAGACGAAAGAGCAAACAGAGACGAACACGGACAAACTCTCTCTCTCTCTCTCTCTCTCTCTCTCTCCTCTCTCTCTCTCTCTCTCTCTCGCTAACACGCACGCACACGTGGCGTCAGGCTCATTCCGCAATAATTCAACACAACAGGAATTGGTGACGTTGTCAACAATGTTTCGAACGCCTCTGTGTGTGCGTGCGTGCGTGTGTGCGTGCATGCGTGCGTGCTTGCTTGCTTGCTTGCTTGTGTCTGTGTGTGCGCACTCGCGCACGCGCTGGCGCGCGAGAGTGCACGCACATGTACGTGCGCACAAACGAAGAGGAGCCTTTACGCAATAAAAACGCTGTATTTGTTCGTGTTTTTTTTTTTTTTCTCCCCTTTGCTCGCAGCGATTGGTATGTGGCGTGGGAATCTTGTTCTCCTCCCCTCCCCCCCCCCCCCCTCCCTCCCTCCCTCTCCCCATCCCTTCTTGTCTCCCTCCTTTCCCGCTCCCTTCCACTTTTTCCCCCCCTTCCTTCTCTCTGACTTTCTGTTTTGCGTAGAAATGTAGCGGCGTCTCTTTTGCACACAGTACAATATTATTGCTAGTATGGTAGTAGTGGAAAGTGGAAGTAAGTGGAAGGCCTCACCCACCCATCCCCGCCCTCTGTCTCTCTCTCTCTAGCTCTTTATCACATACAGACTCTTGTTCAAAGGTATTCACCGACCTGAAGGTTAACCGGCCTTGTTAATCTCGCGCAAGTAAAGGTGTTACTGTAATACGATGTTAATTCATAAGCCGCTTCAAAAGAAGCTTAAGGCGATACGAACCACATCGGGTATAGGCGAGAAGGACTTGACCCCATCATGGCCAAGATCCGTCCCTCTCCTGACCCAGCTGCTGCGAGAGATCCAGCTCTTCTACAACCCCCAGCAAGGAACTCTGTGTGGATGAGGCCCTGTGCCCTTTCAAAGGACGATCCTGCTTTCGTGTTGTTGGCATGAAACACAAGCCCGCCAGGTTGGGGGGTCAAGACTTACGAGTCTTGCGGAAGCCCGAAGTGGGTGTGTCTATCGCCTGGAACTTTCTCGTGCACAGAGAGAGAGAGAGGGAGAGAGAGAGAGAGAGAGGGGGGGGGGGGGGGGGGTCGGCGTCTAAAATCTCATCCAAAACTTTGTTAAAAAAAATCTTTCCACTGTAAAATCTCAGATCCGATGAAAAATGTTAACCTCTTTCAAGAACTCAAAGATCGCGTCAGGCGGAACATCTCTCTGAACAAGGTTTTCATGGAATCTGCTGTAAAATGTTTGTGTCTCACATCGTGCAATCCCAACACTCTAAAAGAATATGTTTCATTGTGAGTGGCACATGACACGGAATGCACCAAGGAACTTCTTCACTCTTTAAAAGGTAGGAATGGGTAAAATACGAATGGCCGGTGTGCAGCCGGCACAGAACTGTTTCTTCTTTACGACCACCAGACGAAGATGGGAGGAACTCCTTTAGGTTTGGACGGATCTGAAAGAGTTTTGTTATCCGTCTGTGTATTCCAATCCTCCTGCCAGAGGTCTTTTACATAATCGTTAATTTTGGGTTTCAGATCCGAGCAGGGGATAGGTGTGTTTGACAGTTTCTCTCTCTTGTGGCATTCTTGGCCAAACGATCCACCATTTCGTTCCCTCCGATGCCAACATGACCGGGAACCCAAGCCAGAAGAATGTTGTAACCCTCCGCTGTCAACTTGGTAAAAAGGTCAAAAAAGTGTAAAAGTTCGGGGGACAGCGAATCCGACAAAACCAGGAAGTCCCTCTTTGGAGACTGTGAGATTATTCTTAGTGCCAGAACCAGAGCTGTAAGTTCAGCAGATTATGAAACTGCCGCAGGCGGTTGCCTGTTGTTGCCTGCAGGTGGACAGACGAAGAATACGTCTTCATTCTTTTCCACCATGTACAGAGTTGAAGATGTCTTGGGAGCAGCTTTGGGCCGAGCGTTAATCAAAAGATGCCACCAGGGGCACTGACCATATGGATAGGGACCCGACGGGTCAGATGATCGGTTATTTCCCCTCGGACAGGAGGAACGCACCATTCACACCATGACCATGCCGAACAAGCATACAGCCAGGGCAGGAATCTGAAAAGGATGTTCCTGGAAAGAGTCCATCAAGTCTCATGTCCTGGAGCTCCCCGACGTCTGTCCTCCCCTTCCCAAGTCAGCAGCTGACGGTTCCCAGCCTAATAATGTCCCATCAGCAGGGCCGACAAGTACCATTACCCAATGCTCCCATTGCAAACGGCATCAGTCCAAAGAAAGCTGTCATGTCTGGCATCTGCAGAGTCGCAGGACATGAGCAATACGCCACTTCGGATCTACTTCCAGTCATACCCGAGTGCATCCCCCCCTCCTTTTTTCCGACGCTGTACCATATATATAAATCATTCAGCTGGGTTTTCTAGTGTTAGGCTACTTTTCTTCGTTTTCTTCTTCGCTATTCTTTCATTTGAGCCGGCTGGTCGATGAGGATGATGAAGACCATGTTATGACATCCACGACTGCGCTACAGGGCTGTACTCTACGCTTGTTTTCGTCATAAATCCCAGCGTCAACCAGGCCCGAGAAATACAGTCACCCGCAGTGTCGGTCAGAAGAAAAGATCTGAGAACACTCTCGGTGATGTGTCCATTAAATGGATGAAACTCGATTGTATGGATCCAGTCTTCCCAATAGAGTACATAGAAAACTTCACTCTAGGAAGGCGGCGGACGAGGCCAGGAAAAAAAAAAAACTACGAATAGATGGCTTTGATATAGGAATCGAACCTAGGACATCCGAGGCAGGCGTCCGCAATGCTAGCAATTGCGCCATCAAAATTCAATGAAATCCCAGAGAGAGAGAGAGAGAGAGAGAGAGAGAGCGAGCGAGCATAATAAATACAAACATTAAAAGAAGCTTTTTTAATTTGATATCATCACTGGAAAGTGTAGTAGTACTAGAAGACAAAGGTAACAGTGATCAAACCTGGCCCGAGTTCGAATACATTTTTTTTTTTCTCTAAATTAGGGAGTGCTAGAAATGCTGCGTTGGATACAGATGTACGGACAGAGAGAGAGAGAGAGAGAATGAGTGAGTGCGCGCGTGCGTGTTTCGTGCGTGCGTGCTTCGTGCGTGCGAGCTTTTGTGTGTGCGTGCATATATTTGTACGCACGATGGCGGATTGCGTGCGCGCGCGAGCGCGAGTATTGAGAAAGCTTTTACCGACGGTCATTTATCATCAGTGGCCGTCCTTTGTGATTTGCCTGGCCCCGGGGGTGCCGCCCTTGCTGGTCTTCACAGAGCTCGTGTTCGCTACAACGTGTGTATTGATTCCACTGTCTGCGCACTTCGGGTTTTTTTTTTTTTTTTTTACACATCTTTTTTTTTCCGTCCTCCCTCTCCCCCCTTCCCTCTCTTCCTTCAGACACACGCGCGCGCGTTCACAAACACATATGCACACACGCACGCAAACACACACACACACACACACACACACACACGCGCGCGCGCGCGCGCGCGCATACAAGCATGCACACACGCACACACATACGCGCGCGCGCATGCGCACAACGCACGCACGTACTTACAAATAGACATTGACACATACACACACACACACACTGAGACACTCACACTGAGACACACACACACACACACACACACACACACACACACACACACACACACACACACCACCACCTCTATCTCCTTTCTCCCCCCACTCCCCTCCCCCTCCCGATCTCTCTTACCCATACTCCTTTCCCTTCATTTGGATTTTCCATAAGTTTTTTTTGTTAGTCATCTGGTTTTTTTCTCTTTTGTAATATCCTGGGGGTGGGGAGTAAGGGGGGGGGGGGCTTCGATGCATATCGGGTCGAATGAGAGAGACATGCGCGCGCGCGCGCACGCACGCACACACACACGCACACACACACACACACACACAGTGAGAGAGAGGCAGAAAGACAGACAGAGAGTAACCGTCAGCTATAGGCATCCAGGGATTGTCCGACAGATACGCCAGAGGCCTAATATCAATTTTACCGAATTCACGCCATGCATTCACTGTCCTTACAGTCGATTGATCGGGGACTGCGCCCCCCCCCCCCCCCCCCCCCCCCCCCCCCACACACACACACACACACTTTCCTGTTCCTAGCTAAGCACAAAAACTACCGCACTATGCTAGATGACTGGTGTTTTTCATGACAGGAGTAACTTTCATTTTGATAAAACAGTGGTTATACATAGGTCAAGGGTGTACGTGAGCGCGCACGCGCCTTGTTTACTATATTTTTTGAGTTTTTAACCCTACTGCTCCCCTTGCCCATCGGGCTCTTCTCTTGACACCCACACCCAGGCCTGTCCTGGTCACAGCCCTGGCCGATCACCGAGACCAGTTCACTTTGACGATATGAGGCAACCTGACGGAGCAGACGCTGCTTAAAACGAAACGATAACGAACGAGTATTATATTGTGTTATGATGATCATGAGCGTGTGTGTGTGTGTGTGTGCACGCGTGTACGTGCATGCATGCATGTGTCTGTTCGTGTGTGTGTGAATGCACGTCTACGTGCGTGTGCGTGCGTGTGTGTGTGTGTGTGTGAATGAAATGTTGGCCGTCAAATTAAACTAGAGACCGAAACAGGCGGCAGAATGACTGAGAACGGGCCAAAATACGAGAAACCTACCAAACCAAAGTGCAGTGCGAACGGTTGTTCGATAACCGTTACTAAGTGGAGTCTCGGACACATATCTCTCTCTCTCTCTCTCTCTCTCTTCTCTGTCCTTCCCTTCTGTTCTTCACACACGCACGCGCGTACACACACACTCTCTCTCTCTCTCTCTCTCTCTCTCTCTCTCTCTCTCTCTCTCGCGCGCGCGCGCCTACGCCCACCCCCCCCCCCCCCCCCCCCCCCCCCCAACACAGAAAACACACACCGAAGCGGGCGCTCTCGCTCTTTCTCTCCCTCCCCCTCCCCGCCATGTTTTTGAACTGTCCCCACTGATCCACTCTGTCACCCATCGTCTTTTCCCTGCTGATTGTGGCCAGGAAAGGTTTGTGCTCTGGGTCCGTCTGTAACCTCTGAAGAAGACGAATAGAACAACATCAACTTGCCTGTATCCTAGTTTGTATTACGTAAGCGCTATTTTGAACGGTGCGTGCGTGTGTGCGTGTGCGTGTGTGTGTATGTGTGTTATTTGAGTTATTTAAAAAAAAAAAATACACACGGCGCGCGCGCGCGAGCACTAGTGCGCAGAAAGAGAGAGAGAGAGAGAGAGAGAGATGAATTTTTGACGACTATGTCTTTATCATATGTCGCAAAGAATATGCATGAAGATAGTTAAAAAAAAATGCTTCCCAGATAGCTGTCTACAACAGAAATCAATGTATGATTTTTGTCTGCTTTTCACCACATTTATTTCCCTGAGCTGGGCGGGGAAAACGCTGACAATGAAATTTTTGCCACCAGAAATCACAAGTAACCACGTCTTGCTTATCGTAATATCACTACCGAACCCGAACTTATCACTACTATCGCATGAAAATATATTAATGACATATACCTGCCTGTACTATGGGGGGAAATTACTGTAGTTGTTTGGACTGTGGTAGTTTTGTGTGGAAGACGATGGTAATGCAGAGTGTTGCTTGTCAGGTTTGTCATCTGCTCCTCTCTCTCCCCCTCTCTCTCTCCCTCTCTCTCACGCGCACACACACACCCGCACCCATGCACGCAAGACCATTACCAAGTAATATCAAGCATGTCGGAATGTTACAATCAAGTTACTGCCCGAGATCGACTGTATTATATCCAGCAGTGATTGTTGGTGTGGGACTGCATCGTCTTCCACATCTTGACAGATAACTCTCGCTTTGTTGATGATATGCGTGTTTATGATATACGGTGAACAAATTATTAGTAGAGACCCACAAGGAAAGGAAGACAGCGCTTGTGTTACAACGAAAACCGTCTAGTAAAGACAAGGTTTTGAAATAATTTGTAGGAAAAAAAAAAAGGGGGGGGGGGGGGGGGGGCTGTCTTTTGTTTCGCGATCTTGTTTCATTTACAAGCACAGCATAACACACAGTAAAATCACATTTCAGACTTGAATGCTCAGCCTTTGGGGTGGAAAGTGAGTCAACGAAACAGTGAAAAGGAAAAAAAAAAACTGTCCGAAGCTTGTCATGGCAAACAAAAATAAATAAATAGAGATAAATAAGAAATAAAACACACTAACAAACAGGTACACACATATTTTTTTAAAAAAGAAAAATATTCATTTAGGGAAAAAAAATGTATTCCTGGGGGTGGGGTGGGGGAAGCATTGAAACAAGACAAAGGGGGAAAAAAAACACACACACACACACACAAAAACGAACACCACCACCACCACACCATAGTGTATACATTTTGCTCCCATAGAATTACGACTGCTGAGATTTCTAACGCATAAACACATATTGAAAAAAAACACACAAAAAAACTGAGATAACAAACATAAACAACAAACATACAATAATTACAACACACACACACGTCGGTGATTATAACTATCGACCAAGATAAATCGACAGTTTGTCGGATCGTATAAAGTACACTGTATTCATTTTTTTTCGACTAAAGTTGATTAAACAACTGTTTTTGCTGACTGTGGCTTCCGATGTCATTTTTTGAGAAATCGGTAGACCATCACCACCTCTAAGAACGACCATGTTTCTCACGGATATTTCAGTTTTCAACCGACTTTATTCATTTCGCGTATCAGTAATAGAATCGTAAAGTGGAAGCGCAGAATATAGTATGCACAAAAAATGTACAATGCACTATCAAATCAATGAAGTGTTTAGAAGGAACTGATCCGCTCTTATCTCTTAGTTCAGCTATGGTTGGCACTCAAAGTCTGACCAGCGCATTGGGTTAATGCGTAGGTCAGACATCTGCTAAGTCGTAGCCACAAGACCCTCTTCTTCAATTCTCTCATCTTACTTGTCAATTCATTTATCCGTCAGCTTAAATCCGTCAGCTTAAATCATGCGTAGTGTGGTCTCAAAACTTAGCGTATATGGACCAGTCCGCACGCAGTGACGCCTCCTTGACGAAACAAACTCAGCTAGAGGCCGATTTCATTATATCGTTGATTTAGTGTGTGATATTACCTTTCGCCTTCTTTTGCTTGTATATTTCAGTTCAACACTCCCCCCCCCCCCCCCCCCCCAAGGCCCAGCCCTCCCCCCCCCCCCCCCCCCCCCCCCACACACACACACACACACATGTATGCACAAACATGCGCGCGCGTGCGCACGCACACAAACCCGTGCGCTTACGAACATATGCCCACACGACCACATGCATGCACGCCACACACGCACGTGCACACGCACACACACTTATTTACTTTGCTGTTAATATGAAATATTTTCGAACATGCCATCTTTCTCAAGCTGATTTGTTCGAACTATTGATTTTTCCATTAGCACCAATAGAGGCATGTTTAAACAAATTTTCTTCAAACAAACGTTCCATTAGTCACAAATAGAAAAGATTGTCTTCGTTAGTTACCTGTGTACATGTTCAAACACAATTTCCACTGGTTGCAATTAGTCGTATCCTATTTTCTCTCTACTCACTTATTTTTCTCCGGTCCAAAACAGACATCCACATGTTTGCACAGAGTTTCAACTTGTCAGTATATATATATTCATTAAACATTCCATCAATTACTTACAGATTTTAAACAATACTTTCACTAGTCAACAAAACTGGAAAAACAAAGTTATGATTAGCTACTTGTAAACACCGTTTCCTTGCATTGCCAATAAATACTATATATATAAAAAAAAGGAACTACCATTCATCACTAACAAATATACGTGAAAACGATCTTTCCGTCAGTCATCAATAAGTATAGGTATCTACAAAACAAAGTGAAAACAGTTTCCGTACGTCACAGATCAATAGGCCTATATGTAAAAATCAAAGTTTTTCTGTGTGTCCGGTGGTTAAGAGGTCCGAGTTACATCATTCCTCATTAGAAAATTACGGGGAAATGACCTTTGGAACTTCTTGTTTATCAATTTGTTTATTTGCTAATGAATTTAATTACGTGTCGCAAAGTGACATAAACACGTTCCACAGGCAAACTTAAAATAAAAAAACTTAAAATAGGGAGCATTAAACGCAACAGTGCATCGGCTTGTTCCTAGTAAATATGAACATAAGATTATCTATATTTAATGTTCCACTCTCATCTGGAATCCATTTTTCATGACGTTTCTATGGGTGTTACTGAGTCCTCTCTGTTTGTCCAACATCTGTGTTATTTTTATCTGTGCCCTTTCATTTGTTCAGAACTAGCGAGCCCTCAGGTGTCTTGTTTTTAGTTCTCCATTGTCTTTAAACGAATGAATACACAGGTTTTGTTTGTGGTTTGTTTGGTCGTTTTGTACCGTTCATCATGACCCAAATAAAACCTGAGGAAAAAAGTATAAAACTACCAGCGGCGTGGCAACTTAAAATCATCTCCTCATGCTTCAGTTCTCCCAAGCTTTGTTAACAAACGAACACAAACAAAACAAAACGGAAAGCAATTCTATCGTAAATTTTCCACACTTAAGCGATTTTCATACACCCCTCCCTCTTCTCGCTCATGCTTTCTGTATTTTCTTTTCTTTTTTTCCCCAATCCAAAACAAGCACCGACATCACAAAAAGAAATCTGAAACAAAAATATATTCGTTCTTACCATGAATGAGCGCATCAGCCTCTTTGGCATCTTTTTTTTTTTTTTTTTTTTTTTTTTTTTTTTTGCCTCTCTCTCCTTTCCCACTCTTATCGCTCCGGAGGAAAAGAACGAAAGCAAGAAAGGAGAGAAAAAAAAAAAAACTCGATAGGTTACTGCACCACAAACCATCCACTTTCTCCTCTCCCTTCAGAGAAGAAGTCTTCTTCTCTATCCAAACCCCCTCGTCCTCCTCCTCGTCTTCCTCCTTAAAACTTCAATCTGTCACAACCGCCTGCCGGCTGATCTCGCGCCACCTATAAACCATCTCCCGGTTTGTGTCCGGACTCATAATTGCGCAATTACCAACCTTTTAAAACTGGATACACTGTCCCACGCGAAACACGAGAGTGCATGGAGAAGGAGGACGAGAGAGAGAGAGAGAGAGAGGGGGGGGGGGGAAGTAGGGTAGGAGGATCAAAGGAGGGAGGGAGATGGTGGTGGTGACAGGAGGAAGGGGGGCGGGGGAGGGAGGATTAAAAAAAAAAAAAAAAAAAAACTCAAGGAGAAGAAAAAGGTGAAGAACAACACGAAGAAGGAGGAGGAGGTTGAAGAAAGAGAAGATGAAGAAAATTAAGACAGGAGTAGGAAGAAGAGGAAGAAAAGAAAAGAAAAAAAAAAGTAAAATGAAAAAAAAAATTAAAGCAAGACGAAAAGATTTTTAAAAAAAAAAAAAAAAAAAAAAAAAAAAAAGGGAAAGGAAGGAACGAAGGAAAAAAAAAAAAAGTCCCCGGTGACAAAGTAGCTGGCGGTGGCAGAGTTCGAGCACTGAGCATGGCGCTATAAAGAACCAGCTCCCGAGCCTTGGCTGTCCTGCCAGGCCGCCTGATGAGGCGACGGCCATTGGCCAGAAAACGTCAGCGCCTACAAAGGGCCCCGCTTCACTTTTCCTGACGTTTCTGACCCCGACGAGCCGCCATACCTTGCCCCGCCGCCCCTTTAAACATCACAGGGTCTAATTACGCGTGACGTGGCGACATCAGTATGGTGGGACATTCACGTCACTCTAGCGACTCGTCGTCCGGTCCGGGGAGAGGCCCTGCTGGCGGTTCGTTCCCTTCTTCACCCCCCCCCCCCCCCCCACCACCACAACCACCACCACCACCACCAACGCCACCGAAGGACCCATCCCCCCTCCGCTCCCCAGACACATACCCCACCCCCTCCCCAATATCCCTTCTCTTTGCCTCTTTTTTCCTCTCCCATCCGTCTCCTAAACCTGTAGTGTTGAGTTTGAAATCCAGAGAGTGGAGTTGGGAGGGGGATTTCGGTCAGTCAGTGCCTTATGGAGAAGGAACACAGAGAGAGAGAGAGAGAGAGAGAGAGAGAGAGAGAGAGAGAGAGAGAGAGTCGTAATCATATGATCAATAGATAAACCATAATCCATCTGGGCCGATACAGGGAGCCATTATCGTCTTTTTACATTCATGCAATCATGAACACATTTTACTACATGAATTTGTAGGTGGTCGTTGCCAAGCACTTCACCTGGGCACGGTTTATGAAGTTTGGGGCTAGTGAATTTTCAGACAGCTGTACAGTAAGCTTCCCTCTTGACACTTTATGCCTGGAGCAGATCACCATCTTCGACCACACCACCGGGACATTTTCTGTCTTGTTTTCTATTTGTACAAAGCAGCAACAGAACTACTGCACCACTTGACACTTAATGCCTGGAGCAGATCACCATCTTCGACCACACCACCGAGCATTTTCTGTCTCCTTGTTTTCTATTTGTACAAAGCAGCAACAGGACTACTGCACCACCAAACGAAGGAACAAACAAATTACAATTGAAGTTTGTCTGTGTCTCCGTTTGGCGGCCCAGTAGTTCTGGTTTTGCTCTTGTTTCCGTTTTCCGCCTGCAGTCGCCCCACTTTGAGACCTATAGGTACAACCTTATCGTTGACATGCCCACTTCCCCCACCTAGAGACCTATAGGTACAACCTTATCGTTGACATGCCCACTTCCCCCACCTATAGGTACAACCTTATCGTTGACATGTCCACTTCCCCCACCTATAGGCACAACCTTATCGTTGACATGTCCACTTCCCCCACCTCTATTCACTTCGTGTTGGACCTGCTGTAAAACAGTATACATTGAATTGTAGTGTGTGTGCGCGCGCGCGCACGTGCAGATCAGCCTTACTCGTGCGTGTGAGCGCGAGCGCGCGCGCGTATGTGTTTGGTTAATTCTGTGTCGTTCTAATAATGATGGTTTTTAAAAAAAAAAAAAAAAAAAAATATATATATATATATATATATATATATATATATATAAAGAACTGCTAAAATGCCTAATAAAATTCTTAAAGTGCTCAACCCCTTGGGGAGCAACATCTGTTAAAAATAGGATGGTAAAAGGAAGTTTTAAAATCTATGGGCATCTAGTGGGCATTTTTAAAACTTCCTTTTACCGTCCTATTTTTTTAACTAATATATATATATATACTTTTTTATATTTATAGTTTTTAGATTTTAAAAAAGTGGCAAGATTCTTGAAGTGGTAGGATGTCTTCGAATCAGAAATGACTATAGATCACTCCTTTTTCTGTACCTCCGTAAAGGAGGTAGGTTGGTTTGTCTGTCAGCAAATTTCGCAAAAAGTATCTATCCAATTTTCACAAAACTTGGCAGAAGGATGGAATGTGGCCCAAGGACGAATCCATTAAACTATGGTGCGGATACGTGTACCGGATCCGGATTAAAGAGCGAATCGAGGATCCGTTCGACCTTCGTGGAGGTCTGCGCGCTCCCAAGAGCCGTCTGGGTTCTTTCGCTGTTTCCTGCTGTCCAATGTTCCGAATGATTTTAGGGGCATTACTCTCAGGCCGCTAAATACCGACACTCCCGACCCCCCTTCCCTTCAAATCCTCGACCTGTTTACGTAGTGATAGGGTCAGGCTAGGATTTGGATTAACACTAGAGCTCGGTCTAGGTGATGAGGCTAAGGGCCAGGCTACGATTCGGGAGGATCTTCATTCAAAAAGGAAAAAAAAAAAAAATCGCAATTCCAATGGCTGATCTTTCGTGATACTACCTAATGATTTAAGACGACGATCACAAGTGCTGACTGCAAGGCAGATACAGTGACATCTCTAACACACACACACCCCTCCCGACTCTCCCTTCCCCTTGCCAGCCTCACACTCCCAACCCGCGTCCTCCTCCACGCTTCTTTTTCATACGTATTTGAACACTGTTAATTTCAGAAGCCGGTGATTTAATGGCATATCCTACGTCCCCTTTGTGTGCCTGTCCCCCATCCTCGACCCCACTCATCTCTCTCTCTCTCTCTCTCTCTCTCTCTCCTCTCTCTCTCTCTCTCTCTGGTGTGTGTGAGAGAGAGAAAGAGAGAGAGCGTTGTATTCCACTGATGTTACAATGTTACAGACGATCTTGCATGTCTATATTGTGTGTTATTTGGTTCCAAAAGTTATGAAGAGAAGCACAAACCTCCTGAATGCCTCTCCTCCTCCTCCTCCTCCTCTCTCTCTCTCTCTCTCTCTCGTTTGTTTGTTTTTTTCTCTTGATTTTGAAAGCAATCACGCTACCTCCTTGATACCATATCGCATTCTCTCATTTTCTGTCCTCATCATTTTGTTACAGAGAGAAACACAGACGAAGCAAGTACAGAACCTTCTGCCCTGACTTCCAGTCACCTGACGAATAATTCAAGACCAAGGTGCCAACAGCAGTCTTCTGACACGCATGTGGATCCTTACACAGAGCTTCGCGGCTACACACTTCCCTCGTCAAAGGCCAAGAGACAGTAAACTATGAAAGCTGTGGTGATCGGATGGTGGTCGTATCTGCCAGTCAGCACAATATGACGAGAGACTGTTGTGGGAGAACAACGGTTAGTGCTCACGACCTGTGACAGTTATGGTATGGTATACCGCTAGCGTCGAAAGGTCTGCGTTTGTTATTGTTGTCGATCTCGTACGATAAGCGAAATGTTCACCATAAAAAAATAGAATTAAACACTACAGATGTTATTGTGATGAGAATGATTGTTTGCCTGTAAGCAATGATGTTTTTTTTACATTTTGGAATGCAGCGGGCGTTAGTTCTTGGGGCCCTCTGTCAGAGATAGACAGACAGACAGATCGGTAGATATACATATACAGAGAGATGGGTAGGTAGATAGCTAGACAGACGAACAAAAATGGCTGAAACTTTCCAACTTTTGCCTACCGGAATGCCACAATTAAAGCAAATTAATAACGTTTCCTATGTCGTAACCTAAGATCTTCTCTACGTGATCTTCACGCGGGTTTACATTAGCACCAGTCACCAATTTTCCAGCTCATCTGCAAAAGGATACCATCTTACACACGGCATTATTTCTGTGCGTCAGAGACAGGAGCATGAAGGAAACCGGAAGACTTTCTTGCTCCAACTTAGCTTAGCCCTACAGACCCTGACCAAGAACCTAAGCTGAATAGAACCGTATCCAAAACAAAACCAAACTTCACAGATGAATCACACTTACAGTGCAGGGAATGGATAGGCAATGTCCTCTTTCTCTGTCAATAACGGGGAGAGTCCGCCATCCAAGCGGCGGCATGTCACTGTTGTTACTCTCTCGTCTATCATACTACTTTGTGTGTTTGTCTGCCACTTTTTTTCATCTGCCTTTTTCGGGGGAAGACCTATGTGTTCAAACGCCTTGCTTCTCATATTGTCATTTTTTTTCTGTTCAATTTATTTCGTAGTATAGTAAAAGACAGGTTTGATACATTACCGACTTCAAGTTTTTACACTGATGGCATGTTAGTGCGAAGATAATAATTACAAAGTAAGGCGTCCATAACTTTCAGCGTATAAATATATAAGGTGTATTGCTACCATTTTTTGTGAACAAATCACTATTTTCTGAATGGGCGTGATAACGCTTATCTTTTGAGACCTTATGAAGCCCATAATACGGTTAGGCATGGTGTAATATCTGACAATCAGTGGACGAAAAAAAGAGACGCCGCTACATAACTGCTACGGTGAGATGTCTTTAACGTCTGACAGTCATGATATGGCAAATTGTTGTTTCCAAAAGACCAACATTTAACTTTTGTTCTTGTCAAAAGTAGTATTTTTTAGCACGGCTACTATTTCGTTATAAACGGAAGTATTTCATAAAGTGTCGGAAGTTTTAAAAAGAGAAAGAGCTCCTTTTCGTCCGACGACAATTATAGCTGTATTTTGCATTTTAAACCCAGTCCGTGTTTAGTCTGCGTCAATGGAGTTCCGGTATTTTGTACCCCGTACGAGTATTTATTAAAACAAACAAACAACCGGTACGGTATGCAATGTAGCTTTATCACTAACTGTCATTGTGTAGGCCGATGTTTATCAATTACAAACGCCTGAAAATGATAACTCCAAACCTTTGACAAACAACAAAAATTGGATACCGTTGGAGACGAAGATGAAATCTACAGATAAAGGTAGCAGTGATAATCAGTTCCTTTCAGTGATCAATACCCGTCTTTCACGGCTGTGTCGTGCGCGTGCATAATTACTCACTTATTACCCAAGCTATCATTATGGCGTCCTAGTGCTGTCAAAAGCAGAAACAGCATCTCTTTTACACACGAGTAAGGCCCCGGTACAGTTGACCACCATCTGACTTTGATGATCAATCACAGGATACTGACGAATGATGACGACCGACAGGCACGACAAATTCCTGCGTGAAACTTCGTTTTCCTTCTGCAGTCAGGAACAAACATTCTCCGCACTAATTAAAAAACTCCTCCCTTGATTGAAAACGAACAGACGCTCGTAACTCAAAACGAATTCTGCTTAAGACCGCCCAATCATTCAGCAGAATGACAAGAGAGAGCACACAGAATAAACAGAGAAATAAACAAGGAGAATACCCCCCCCCCCCCCCCCCCCCCCCCCCCAGCCCCCCCCCCCCCCCCCCCCCCCCCCCCAAAAAAAAAAAAAAAAAAAAAAAAAAAAAAAAAAAGTTCCAAGCTTGCCCATATACACTGTGCCTGACACATCTGCACAACTTGAGAAATGAACCACCACAAATATCTATTCACGACTGGCACAGCCTTTTCGATCTTGAATAAAGGTCAAACACACACACAGAGGAGCAGTATCAAATGCAGATAATCAAGGTTTGATTTGGTATAAGAGGAAATCTTAAATGAGGCAGGGAAACAGTAAACAGTAAGTAGGGTAACTCGCTCCCTTGATAGCCGGTAACACACATTACGTGCTCTTTTAGCTCTTAATAAAATCATTCAACAGGTCTGCAAAACGATGTTAAAAACTATTTTCGTGAAACCCTTAAAAAAAAAAAAAAAAAAAAAAAAAATATATATATATATATAGGCCTATATATATATATATATATATAATAAGAAAACGGAAACAAGAAGGCCAGGAGGGAAGAAAAAGGTCTGGTATACACAAACTTCATTTTTGTGTGTCCCCCCACCCCCACCCCACACCCCCCCCCTGTTTGCTTGTTTGTTTTGTTTATCCGTTAGCCGGTGCTAAGACAAATGTTTCCGACCTGAAACTGATTAACAGCAGACTTCTTTTCCTTTTCCCCTCCTCTCCCCCTCCCCTCCTTTCCCACACCCATGGGAATGCTAGTCGGCTCTCACCGGATGAATCGTATGCCCCTTCTCTCTTTATTTGCCTATTGATTGATTGATTGTTTATTGATTGACTGATTGATTGATCGATCGATTACAAATGTAGGTTTACTGTTATCCACTTTTTGTTTTGTTGTTGCTTGTTCGGTTATTTTGCTTTTAGTTTTTCCTTTGGGGCCCTTTCATCTGTCCGCGTTTCAGAAAGTTCACACTAACTTCTGTCGTTACGATTTACAACATGCCAGCCATTCTGTTGTGGTCTGACCATCGGACAGTAAGACTGCACGCATTGTGTAGGGTGAAAATTAGCTGTTCTCTCATGTTTTACTGAACGTTCTTTTGACTCTTTTTCTAACACCGTTATAATTTTACATTATCCTCTGTTAACCTTTTTATATTTTTTAACCTGGAAGTGATAAATCAACCCAGATGGCTGGTATTCACAGCACTGTTTAGTTTTATAGAAATGTCAACAGTTTAGACATGTTGTGAATGATACTGAATTATGTTGTTTAGAGGTTTCCTTTTTACCTACGTGACGTTAGTTTTAATCTGGTACATCATCCACTGCGTGGTGTGTGTGTAGGAAAAGACCGCGAGGGAGAAGCGGAGGGAGGTTGAGAACGACAGAAAGGGAGGGGAGGGGGAGAGAGATGGAGGGGGAGAAAAGAGACAAAGGGAAGGAGGGGAAGAGAGATAGGGAGAGAGGGGGCAGGGACAGAGAGAGAGAGGTCAACATAACACAGAAGTCGGACCACTCCTCTCGGTGACATTTTCCATTTAAACTGAGCGCCATCACGCCGACCCAATTCCTTCACACCAACAGTGGCCCGTGGCAGGCAGCTGACCACACGCCGGCAGATGTTGTGATAAGATAACGACCACAACAGACGCTTGGAAAATGGACCAACCCTACTCTCCGAAAAACCTGGCCTGAAATCCCCAAAGGCAAAGCAAATCTTCAGTGAGACTGGGAACCGTCAACGGTGAATAACAGACAAGAAAGGTCACTCTCGTTCAAGTAATGAGGCAATCGCACGTCCATAACTGAAAAAACAAACAAACAAAAAAAGAAGAAAAAAAATCAACCACTGGTCACGGCACCAATTTGCCTGGCACGAATCCAGAAAGGAAGCACACCGAATGACCCAGGAGATATTCTGACGCAAATACAGACAGCACTCAGAACAAAACAATGGAGACATCCTTATTCTGAAACTAAGTATGTTTCCTCGTTTGTTCCGTATGCTTTGTGCCTGTTCTTTTGTGTACACAGAACCAACAAGGAGACATGTGGTGGGGAGGGAGGGGGGGGGGGGGGATTGCTGGGAACCAGCCGAAGGAAAGAAAGGCCCAGGACAGAGAAGTCATGAAAACTGTTTCGGAAGGCCTATGACCCAGGAAGGGTAAAAAGCGGACATAGGTAGGTAAGTTAAACCAAGTCGACGCCACAGTGTTGTGGACGAGTTCAGTTAGAAAACATGTATACACAAACGCAATAACTCCATTTTTCCATGTGGGTTTCATGTTGTTGAAGATCAGTACGCACCTGATAAAAATCATGCTATTTCAATGTCCTTTTTTTCTTTTTTTTCTTTTTTACTCGAATTAATCAGACCATGGTAATGGTGAGCAGAAAATAAAGTTGATTCTTCATCGTAAGCACAAACAACGAAACAAGCAAAGCAACTGAAATTGCACTCAGGAGAACGAGAACCCCGCCAACGTTGAGCGGATTCGGAATCCCCCTTTAACCCAGATCCGCACCAAGCTGTGAAAAGGAAAACTGCGTGTTTTATTGTTGCATGGGGGTGGGGGTGGCGGGGGTGGGGGGTGGTTGGCACTGGGCGTTTTTTGCCTTAAACTTTTTCTTTTTTATTTGGTTCATTTATTCTTTCTATCTTTCTATTATAGCTCTGCGTGCGAGTCAGTCAAATGAGTGAAAATAAAATCATTTCTGACCTTGGAAGTAACAGTGGGTACCCGCTTAAAGAGTTACTTTTCCCCCACAGGATATGGAAAATAGAAAATGTCATCGTTTATTTTCATTGCAAGTTTTACAACCATGAGAACACTGACTTCAGTGTTCATGTCAGCGGAAAAGGTTTTATAATCTTACTGAACGGACGCTGGGTTTGATCCGGATCCGCCGACGGATCCGCATTGAAATTCAATGGGTTTGTCCTTGGGCCGTGTTTAATCCTTCCACTGAGTTTGGCTGAAATAGGTTGGGTACTTGCTGTACATTTGTTGACAAGCAGTGCCTTGGCGGAGATAATAATGCAATAGATGAATGCCGCTGGCTCTCTCTATCAATCGCAAGGAAGCATACAGAACTCGACAAATCACATGTCCAGACATACGCATCAATAGTTAGGAATAAAGTGACAGAGATGAAGCACGAAGATAAAACGACCTAATTTCTAGCCCAGCTTCTTGCAGTGTTGAGTCCACTCCTCCTGTAGTGTGAACGCGGTGAATGTTTTGAAGGGTTGGGGGTAAAAGAGGGATATGTTCAGCAGTTATTTTCCCCCATGCACCAAAAAAGCAACGTCCTGTGATTGGCTCATGAGAAGCGTCGGCATTCTTCTTTTATTGGGCAGGGTTGAAAATTAACAATTCTCCTAAAAAGGAACTTGCTGCTAGATTTAGGCATTCGTGACCAAGAAAATACTCATCAGCTGACACTGATATCAATGTAATCATTTTCTTCTGCCGCGACTGATGTCTGATATGAGTACAATGATGATAATAATTAAAAAGCAGTTTACATCAGGACAAAAATTATTTGATCGGTTTTATAACTGACTTTTTCATGATAATGATTTCATGTTCCGAGACAGACAAAATTGAACTTTTTGAAACATCCCAAACATTATGTCCACATGCTGCGCTTATCGTGCTTACTGTGCGGATCTGCGTGCTCAAAAGTGTCAAGTTTAAGCAAAACGAATATATGATTCCTGTACTGTATGTTTGTAACTCAAGACGTTAACAAAACGAGGAAAACAACACAGAAAATTGAAAAAAAAAAAAACAACACACACACAAAGGTATCTAACTGTTCTGCACGTGAGACCCGTTTTCCCGTAAAGAAT
>JADBJO010009898.1:52555-60055 GCA_016801955.1 Conus betulinus
TTCACTTTAAGTTTAATAATAATTGTTTAAATGCTTCACCGCGTGGGAAGAAAAACATTCTCCCGCCTGCATAGCGACGTTTGAAGAGGAGACGGGCATCATCCAGCATGTCTCGCACCCGACGCGGCACTGCCATGAAGAGATCCACAGACGGGCCAGACCAGCCCCGTTATGACTGAGGACAGCCTCAGTTCTTCGCACCAATCCATCGAAAGGTTAGGTTCCATGGTAGGTTAGGAGGTGCTGTTGGACACGAGGGCATGATGTAAGGCATGCCGTTGTATGGGGCGCGAGAATGGGTGCATTCAGCACTTGAGGATTGTGCTATGACATGATTTGATAATGATGTGATTTACAAGTGTAATATGCTATGCCCGTACGTGCGTGTGTGCGTGCGCGCGCATGTATGTGGCGTATGACATAATTACATAGCATGCTATTGAATGGTAAGCGTCTTTGATGATTGCGTGTTATACGTCATTCTGTAAAATGCTTTGCGTGAATGCACATGTAAATCAGACTACGATATAATGTGATGAAACGTACAGTGCGATATAACGGCTTGATAATCTAGCATGCTGTGGATTGGACGCATTATGTATATTATGTCAGTGTGGACTACTCTACCATCGGATGTGACAATTCCCTGAACAAGACCCCAAATACAAAACTAATCAGCTACTGATGACGAAATACATTGTTTCTGTTTCGCTGCTGTTCTTCTACCTGCTCCGAGTCTGCTAGTTATTTCGAGAAAATCCACTTAGGTATTATTGTTCATTTATTTTCTTATTGATTTATTTTTTCAATTTATTTTTCTTATATTTGTCAAATAAGCCCCCCCCCCCCCCCCCCCCCTCCCCTTCCCTCGCTCACTATAGGGGCACGTGTGTGTGTTGGCGTGTAAATGTGTCTGTGTAGGGTGTCTGTGCATGCGCGCGTGTGTGTGTGCGTGCGTGCGCGCGTGTGTGTGTTTGTGCGTGCGTGTGTGTGTATGTGTGTGTGTGTGTGCGTGCGCGCGCGTGCGTGTCTGCGTGCCTGCCTGCCTACGTGCGTGTGTACGTGCGCGCGCATATATGTGGCGTGAGTAGGGACAGAAACAGTGTGACCATGGACATCAATCTCTTGAAACGCAAGACTCTAAGGAACTTCGGAAAAGCAAGAAACAGTATGAAATAAAAGCGACAGGGAACATTTCAAAATTGAAAAAAAAAAAAAAAAAAAAAAAAAAATCTGTCCTTGATTTCTAAAAGGCGGTGGAAGGATGAGATGGTTGAGGTTATGAGGGAGAGGGTAAAGGTGGAGGGGGTGGGGTAGGGAAGGAGACGTGCGGCGGGAGGGGGTTGAGAGAGGGAAGAAGTGTGGTGAGGGGTAGAAGCAAGGGTTGCTATTTTCTTTTTCTTTTTTTCTTCTTTTTTTTTTTTTCTCTTTTTTTTTTGTAGACATGCAAGAGCTTTCCGACCACATTTTTTTTCGAAGTCCGTCACAGAAGCAAAGGTGGTTTTTTTTGTTGTTTTATTTTTCTTTTTCAATTCTGAAACTCATGATCAATTGTTCGAGCACCGTCGGCTTGTGACAAATTAACCACTGGACCAGACACTGGCTGTCTATTCCTTTGTGCTGTTTATTCGTTAATTCAGCTGTTTATTTTTCACTGTTTTGCTGTTGTTTGTTGTTGTTTGTTGCACTGGAATATTCCTGCACGATTTTTTTTAGCTTTTTTTTTTTTTTTTCCATTTTGAATATTTTGAATATAAAAAAGAAAGGAGCGGAGTGTCCGGAGCACTGAGCACACTACACAGCTTTGTTTCCTCCGCTTTCAAAGGTCAACATCGGCATAACGCGCCGCGAGGGCACTGATCGTTCGTTTAGTTTCTGTTTGCGTCTCACCCCGAAAGGGCCCCGGAGTGGTCAGGTGGGCTGTTGTGAAAATCGAAACTGACATGGGAAAAATCGATATCTTTACTAATGCTATCAACAACAACAACAGCGATGATGATGATGATGATGATAATAATAATAATAATAATAAATGATAACGATAACAACAAAATTAAAATAATAGTAACTATGATAAAGAAAGTGATAATAATATTCGACAGATTATTTCTTTCGTTCCGTTTCGTCGCGCTGACATCGCTATTGATTTAGAACAAGACACGCCGATCAGTTCTACACTACTACTCTCTAATGAACTGGACTTAACAGATGTGCAGATATCAACGTTCTGTACCCATCACTCACGACAGCGATTCCCGCTGGCGTCCTCCCCTGAACTCCCATGACCTCAGCCTCCATTCCCTCGCAGACACCGTCTCCACACACCCCCTGCACCCGACTAGCTGGGTTTTTTTTTCTCTCACCATACGGACAGACAAGCAGACAGACCGATAGGCAGGCTACACCGAGAGACCGGCGGACAGAGACAACAACCAGAGAGACAGACAGAGAAAAAGGCAATCCGGACTGAAAACGATTCTATTTCGCGTGGAGAGAGAGAGAGAGAGAGAGAGAGAGAGAGAGAGAGAGATCCGGACTGAAAACGATACTATTCGCGTGAAGAGAGAGAGAGAGAGAGAGAGAGTGAGTGAGTGAGTCTTTCAATGATCCAGAGCAAAAACCAAACTTACAGAAATGAAACAGGAGTGGCAGAAGAGAAGGAGGGGATGGGAGGTGGTAAGGGTCGGGTGGAAGCGGATTTCCTGCTCTAGAATGATAACATTCATTTGAGAATTAATTTTGGGCCGAGGAAAAACACCCTGTACGAAATATGAAATAACCGCTATTTCGGTTAAGAATTCGTCAAAATAAATGTGAGTACAGATGTTAAATGAAAAAAAAAAATGCGCTGGAAAAGTTCCGAACTTGAATGACAGTCGCCGATGCACTGATTCAACGGTGTGTGTGTGTGTGTGTGTGTAACAATACAGATAAGACTGAAAGGAACTGTGAACAATATTTACACACCTTTCCGTGTCTTTCAGTGATCAGTAGCTGGTTCCTTAAAAAGCCAGTACACCAACGTCAGTTCTGTCAATCTTTCAATGCGCATCCCACTGACTCGCGTGCTCCCGCCGCATCTCTCTCTCTCTCTCTCTCTCTCTCTCTCTCTCTCACACACACACACACACACAACGCACACACACATACACACACACGCGCGCACACACACACACATGCGCACGCACATACCACACACGTGCCAAAAAACCCGTCGGGCAAGAGAAACTGACACCTCATTTAACTCGCATCCAAAACAAAGAGAAACGTGCCGAACCCTCTTCTGGGGAATGTGGGACCCTTGTCTTCTCTCTCCCCCTGCAACCACTCCCCCATCCCCCACCCACGTCCCATCTCTCTCTCTCTCTCTCTCTCTCTCTCTCTTTCTCTCTCTCTCACGGACGCAGAAATCAGCGCGCATCACTGGCGCTCTTGGAAAGAGGGGAACGAGAAGCAAGCGGGAGGGGGGTGGGAGAGGGGTAGGAGGCCAGGCTTGTCAAACTTCACTCTCTCGGCTTGTCAGTTTCCAGCTCGTTCATTTCACGTGAGGTCGGCCCGATCCGACCAATCCGGGCCGTAAATTTCCCCGCTCTTGTCACAGATTCGCTGATACAATAGGTTGATTCATCGGTCAAAGGGAAGCAACTGCCGCAGCCGTCATGCCGATTATGTCAGAGAGAGAGAGAGAGGTGGGGGGTGGGGGGAAATGAGGGAAGAGTAAGGTGAAACTGGCATGGCGACGGCGAACCAATCGCTGGAGACCGATGGAGGATCCGGGGGCCCATAAATGAGCATTAGCAGAGTTTGTTTTTCTTTTGATCAGCGTCGAAGGATGAGCTTGACAAACGGTTAGACGGCACTGTGGTAGGAGGGGATTTGAAAAGCTTGGTCTGGTTTGGGAGGATTTGGCTACTCGTGTTTCGGACTTTGTGCGTGCGGTGTGAGCAACCAGACACAGTTTACGTGTGCGAGTGTGTGTGTGTATGTGTGTGTGAAAAATGGGAAATTTGAATGATTCCCCCCACCCCCCTTCATTTTGTAAAAGAAAAAATCACGTTCGAGTGTGCATGGATGCGCATTAACATGAACAAAGAAGTGCGTGCGTTTTAGTCCTAGTTTGTCTCAACTCCTTACCCAAAGGGGACGAAAGAATTAAATCTAAATTTAAGTTTGTTTGTGTGTGTGTGTGCATACGTGCGCGCGCGCGTGTGTGTGCATGCGAATGTGTGTGTGTGCGCGCGCGCGTGTGTGTATGCATGTGTGTGAGTGTGAATGAGGTGGAAGTAAGAGTTCGAGCTAATCAACAGAAATTTTAGACGAGCTTTAACGTTAAGATAAAAAGGATTTTTACGATAAACAGAGTGAAAGGCACTGAACTTAGAATGGAAAAAGAATAGTAAAAGGACCACCCCCCCCCCCCCCCCCCCCCCCCCCCTCCCAACTCCATCTTGGAAAGGCTAAAGCAAGCGCGCGCGCAAACAAACATTGAAGAAGAATAAGGAGACATCCAAAAGTGGGACAAAACATAAAGCCGTGTCTCATGAGGAGTCGCAAAACGCTACACAGATTCAGTTCCTAGAAACGTACAAAGAATGATACCTCATTTTTGCATGAAAAAACACAAAGCAACAACAACTACAACGACAACAACACACACACTCTCTCTCTCTCTCTGGCATGAGAAATTAAAAAAAAAAAAAAAGCATTTCAGAAGTTGAAACATTACACGGAAAATAAAATGAGTATATCTCCATCCTCCTCTCTACCTTTCTGTGTATGTGTGCGTGTGTTCCTTGCCTGCGCGAGCGCGCGCGCGCCCTTGTGTGTGTGTGTGTGCGCGTGCGTGCGTGCGTGCGTGATGTGTGTGTGTGTGCGCGCGCGTGTGCGTGCGTGCGTGTGTGTGTGTGTGTGTCTCATGCACACACACAAATGTCCTCGCCGAGTTGATGGCGTGTTCGCCTAGGAAACCTTAGAATCCCACCCAAGTCTACGGTTCAAGTCTGCATTTTTCTCTCATCTCACTAACCCCCCACCCCCACTATCCCTTTCCAACAAACGTCAAGTGGTCTGAGCTTCTAGTCTTTCGGTTAAGACGGTTATCTAAGATCCCGAAATAAGGAGCATACGCCTGGCACACATAAAACAACCCAACATTGGGAGTCGTTTACACAGCAACTACAGTAGGTAAAACACACACACACACACACACACACACACACACACACACAGAGGAGACAGAGAGACTGTAGCACGGTGACGTGTTCTCCCCAGGTTGTGCAGGTGTCACGGTATGCTCATCAGTTGGTCCAGTCGACGTCATGAGGGTATTTTTACAGTCTGAACATCATCAATCTTAACTGAACAAACCATTGGTTCGCAGATGTAAATCGCTGACTAATGGCGAACCATAGTTTACCTCTAAACTGAAAGCGAATAAGAACCTAGTTGGCTGAGTTAGGACAAACTAACTGATTCTTAATTGAAGTTTGAACGACCTTTCCTTAAGGGAAGGAATAAAATTGGCAATACTGCTGCTTGTACTCGACTTTTGATCTATTGTTGGACCTTTGGAGCCAGAACATTTTGTTTGTTTGTTTTGCCAATCACTCTGTCCGAAAGGTCACATTTCTCTCCGAAGCATTGTGACCTTGAGTGTTTCTCTGGAAGGAGCTGACTGCAGACGGAAACCGAAACAAATTTTAAAAAGAAATTACTACTAATCCGCCAGATAAAAGGGGCAGAACCTTTGTCTTGTAATTTGTTGGTCCCTTTTGTTGGGCGGAATAGTTGTAATTTGTATTTAAAACTTTAACCTTTCGCCCGCAATGAATCAGAATGTCTGCATACGAATCGAGAATGGAAACTCAGGTCAAATATCCACAAACTGATTTCCATCAAAGGAGAGGTGTCGCAAACTGATTTCCATTATTGGAGAGCTTTCATAGCATTACCTCCCTTTGTGCGGAACCAAACATGTCCCAGAATCTCACCGATTTGGATCACAAGCCAGAAGTTTGGACGATTAAGAACGAAGACATTGCGAACTATACGAACTAGATACGTGACTCGAAAGTTCCTTCAGTTGAATTTTCATTTGAAGGCCATGCCTAACCAAACTAACTTTTAGATCGTGAACCTTAGTTCGTTCAGTTCCGAATCTCGGCGACCTTTTGTTGTTAATTGTTCGATCTTTTGGTTCGCGATCGAAAATCTGTGAGGAACATGAACTTCGCTGAACCTAGAATTGCGGTGAAAAAGGATCGCTCGCGTTCTGAGAATTGTTTGGACTCGAAAAATAACCACCTAAAAAGTCTCTCCACTGACTGAAATCAGTTTGTGATTGGTTGATCTGGATTTATGTTCTCGATTCGTGAATAATCTTTTATTTTTTTTGTTCGATACAGCCGACATATTCTGAAGTTCGGAATGCTTTGGAAATAAAGAAGTTAAAATTCGGTGAGAGAGATTGCAGGAATCAATTTCACAGCCTGTTTAAAACGATTCGAAATTCAGTAGCCTTGTAGTACCTTGTAGTCAAGCATGAAGGATCATTTTTGCAGGGTGCGTTCCCTTTGCCTACTTGAAAAAGATGGGTCAAACTTCAAGAATCAGTTCCGATTTTGTCGTAACTCTGAACTAGACCGTGAATTGTGAGCTTCAGTTCAGAGAGAAACTGTTGTTTGTCTGTAGTTCACCATATAGGTTCTCGGGGACTCGCCGGAGCTTCACCAGCGTGGTATACAAGTTGTCACTGTGAAGATAAACAGATCGATCTAAGGTTGCCAGTTCGATCAACATTCGTGGAGATTTTTTGTTCGTTTGTTTGATTTGTTAGCTCTAATCGCGTATTTTTTACTTTGATATAATATCATTTGATTTAAAGAAAACCTGTTTCTTTGTCTTAATCCATACTTTTGCTAATACGCACTTTATCCATCGTGGATATGCCCCCAGAGATGACGTCACTTTAAGAAGAAAGCCATGACGTAGGATGAGTACTAGACAGCGTCAGCCTGGGACAGCAGCCCGAGTTTCGTGGAGTTCTGTTGCTACCATGACGTAACGCGACACAACACACCGCACGTGCAAGACTACGAGATAAATCATCTCTTTACCCCATACGTCATCTCTTTTACCCCATTTCCCCCAAACATCCTTTACATACCCCTAATCCCCACGTCCCTCCCCGCCCATTACTCCTTCGCCCCTCCCCTTCCCCCATTTCCCCCTGCCTTTCCTCTCTCTCCTCCCCTACACAGCCTCTCGTCTTTCGTCTCAGCAGACTCCTCCTCTCACTCAAACCCAGCCTCAAACGCTTTTGACGTGCCAACGAAGCAAAACAAATGCGGCTCCGCGCTTTAAGAGAGGGGGCCCTCGAAAACCGACCCCGGCCTTTTTCTAATCTAGCAGTCGGGCGAGGATCTAAGACAGGGAGAAAATGAAGACAAGAGGCTGCTTGCTCATATCTTCTGTTTCCGACTCCTTCAAGAAGTTTGCAGT
>JADBJO010009898.1:65055-78393 GCA_016801955.1 Conus betulinus
TTCCTCCTCCTCCTCTACGCTATGCCAGCGCCGACCAACAAGTAGCACTGTCACAGATGCCGCGAATGAGACGAACGAGCTAGTTAAAAAATTAAGGTTGGATGTTGAAGAGGAAGAGGGGGTGAGATAGGAAGCGGACTGGCGAGGCGGGGGATGGGGATTGGGGGTGGGGTGGGGTGTGTATGTTTGGGAGGAGGGTGGGTGTGAAAAATGAAAAGCAGTTAAGGAGAGATGGGGGTGGATGAAAAAAGGGGGGACGGGATTAATGAAAAGAAAACCATTGACTCGCGAAAATCTATAATTATGACTCATGAAAAAAGACAACTATGACTAACGAAAACAAGACGCATACGACTCCATGACAATAGTAATCATGATTCATGAAAGTAGTAATTATGACTCATAAAAACAAATAACCATAGACTCATTAAAACAACTAGTTTTGCCTCAAGCCAACTTATGATTATGACTAATGAAAACAACAATTCTGGCTCGTGGGAAAAAAATACAACAAACACAACACACAACAAAAAAACAAACCAATAATCAAGGAAATCAGAACTAAAAACAAAACCCACAACAACAACATTAAAACCAATATTTTAACTCATAAAAATAAAAAAAAAACAATCAGACATCAGATAATTACTCTATGAAAACAGACAATTCTAGACACAGAAAGTAGGGATACGTAAGACTCGTGACAACGGGCAGGAGGGCCGGGACGAAAAAAAAAAAAAAAAAAAGGAACAGGAAAAAATAAAAAAAATACAAAAAAACACAACAACAACAACAATTCGGCGGTGGACATACCCAAGAAACCTGAGTCGATAAGAAACAGACGCAATCGAAAGGAAAACATGCTTTGAAGAGAGGAGACAGGGGAAGGAGAGAGAGACAGAGTCAAACAACCAAACGTGACAAAACGAATAATCTGTAAAAAAAACATAATGCCATTGCGTAATGAGTCGCCATGAAACAACACAAACAACAACGATTTGTTTTTCTACCTAGATTATCACGATTGAGTAACACAATGTGGTCAGTAGTCATTAACACCATTAATGAACTCATGCAAAACAAATTAATCAAGTTCAGACATCAGATAATTACGATCTATGAAAACAGACACTGTCTAGCTCAAGACAGCAGATCACCTCGGCTCCAGGGTGCAAAACTGTGATCACCGCCTCAAGGATCGGACTTCATTACATTCTTTTAAAAGACTCGTTGACCAAGGCGCAGAGAGGGCCGGACGAAGGGGGGTGGGGGGGGGGTGGGTGGGGGGGGGGGGGGGGTGGGGGTGATTAGAGCGGCTGGATGAGAGTACCCTAACTCACTCTTTTCACTGGTTGCGAATACTAGGGTCAGAACGTTGTGTTCCTTCTTTTTTTTTTTTGGGGGGGGGGGGGGGGGGGGGGGGGGGGGGGGGCGGCTTACTATCCGATGTCTGAAGAGCATCGAACCTAGTAAACTTGATTTGAGAGAGAGAGAGAGAGAGAGAGAGAGGAGATGAGAGAGAGAGAGAGAGTTCAAAACTATGATCCAACATTTGTATTCACCTCACACTGTCTGACGATGGATCGCCAGTACGTGAAAACCGATTTGTTTTTCTACCAATCACAAGTTAAGTGTACAGGATTTGGTCAAGTCACGTGGCCTGATGCATAAACAAATTATTGTTCGTAAAATAAAACAGACACAGATGAGAAATAAAAGCGAAGTGTCGACTCTCTAGTTTCTAATTCAGCTTCGTTCTGACCCTCTTTCTCTGCGAGAGAGAAACATGGTAAGTTTGTGTTTGAAGAGCCAGGGGTCCTAAACGGAATCTTTTCTCTCATCATGATCTGTCACAATGTTTTCCCCAGCATGCCCTCAAACACAGTGAGGTACCCCTGATGGGCAGGAACAGCCGTCGGGATTTTCACTCCCTCACTTCACGCAGGGAGTCGGACATGCGGCACGCTGCATACCGGAACATCAACAGCGACTGATCAGGGGTCCATTCGGTAATCTAGCATTATTGCTGTCAAACTGCACAGCGACAAGGTGGCTGTGGTGTTGTGGGTGTGTGTGTGTGTGTGTGTGTGTGTGTGTGTGTTGTGTTGTGTGTGTGTGCGCGTGTGTTGGAGTGATAGAGGAAACCAAAGATGACTGAGGACATGAAGTATTTCATTACTGCCGAGTGCCTTCCCAGTACCCGCCGGCTGCTGTCTCGGTGATGGCCCCCGTTTCCACTGAGCAATTTACTGATTCCGCTGAGATCTTTCTCGTTTCCACTAACACGCACTTCTTCCTATTCCCGGTAACTTGAGTACGGTAGTGTGTTTATTGCAAAGCGCCAAGAGCATTGGTCTGTGACCGAGGATAGGCGCTATATAAATACCCAATATACAGTAACTTCCAAAATCTTCCCGTCTGTTAAGACAGAGAGTTGGGGGGGGGGGGGGGGGGGGGGAGGGAGGAGAGAGACAGAGAGACAGACAGGACAGAGAGAGAGAGAGGAGGAGAGAGAGAGAGAGAGGAGACAGAGAGGAGACGCACGGACAAAGATAGAGAGAGTGTGTGTCTGTGTGTGGTGGAGAGAGAGAGAGAGAGAGACACCAGACAGAGACAGACAGACAGACACGAGAAAGAGACAGTCAAAGACAGAGAGACAGATGATTGAAAAGGGCGGGTCACGAGGGGAGGGGGGGGGGCGGGATCAGCGAGCGGAAGGGGGGTGGGGGTCAGCGAGCGGAAGGGGGGGGGGGGGGGGGGATCAGCGAGGGGCGAAGGGGGGGTGGGGGTCAGCGAGCGGAAGGGGGGTGGGGCGAAGGGGGGTGGGGGGGGGGGGGGGGGGGGCGTTTCCGACAAAACTTCCCACCGACTCACTTCACATTCTTCGTGCACCGTTCTCTGTGTCTTCCAGCTTTACTTGGACATGTTATAACCATCTTATCCGTCGGCAAAGCCCTGTGGATACAGAGAGGTCATTTAGCCGGGGTCAGAGGTCACATGTCAAGTGGACTGGGGGGTGTCCCTGATAACGATCTGCTGGGTGGGGTACAGGGTCGGGTGGGGTGGGGTGGGTCCGAGAGTGTGGGGGATGATGGTGATGATGATAGGGCCAAGGGGAGAGGAAGGGATGGTGGGGGTACACTGACTGATCCGTTGGAGAGATTTGCGTGTTTTTCGTCTCTTCCTGTTCCTGGTGGACACCTGACGGAGGGTGTTTCGTGGCATGACGTTTTCTGTCTGTCTGTCCCTCCGTTTCTGTCTGTCTGTGTGTCTGTCTGCGTGTCTCTCCCGTTCTCTCAGAGGTACAAGTATGCTGGGAATGGGGTGTACCGTAGCCTACGTCGTTTACGTAGCTCGGCAACAGGGGATGACATTCATTTCGTCTTTTAGCCGTCAGCACGGAATCCACTTGAGGAGTAAAACGTACTCCATGGAGAATTCATGGGAGACTACTCAGTTTCCCTTTAGACAGTCTGTGTCGGAAGAACAAGAAAATAAAAAACTTACTTCGCTAATATCTATGGGAAGACTACCCAGTGTCTATTAGACATTGTTGGTGTCGGCAGAAAAATGGAAATGTAATCAAACACCTCTGCAGTGTACCTCCAAAAATCATCTTAACCAAATCGGAGCTTTTTTTCCCCTGTTAGTGTATACACAGAATCGTGTTTGCAAACCTCGCATTGTCAGCGTAAATGGTTTCATTCTTATCTTGCTATCAAGACATACACAGACGTTGACTGGGTAATCAACATACACGTAGTATCATTATGAACTGGTAATCAAGCACACACATTGTATAATTTGGTAAACTGGGTAACCAAAAGCACAGACTGAATCGCTTGAACCGAGTAAGCGAACTGTATAGCTAGAAGAACTGGGTATCGCTATGAAGTAACGCACAATTGTATAGCCATGAACTGGTTAACTAATTTACATTTTGTATAGCTAAGAAACTGGGTGGTATACACACAATTGTGTATAGCTATGAACTGGGTAAAATAACGCACATTTTGTATAACCATGAATTGGGGTAAAATAAACGCACATTTTGTTAGCTATGAACCTGGGTAAAATAACGCACATTTTGTATAGCTATGAACTGGGTTAAATAAAGCACATTTTTTTGTATAGCTATGAACTGGGTAAAATAACGCACATTGTGTATAGCTATGTGCCGGGTAAAAAAAAAACGCACATTTTGTATAGCTATGAACTGGGTAAAATAAACACACACATTTGTACAGCTATGTGCTGGGTTAAAATAACGCACATTTTGTATAGCTATGAAATGGGTAAAGTAACGCACATTCTTGTATAGCTATGATCTGGAAAAATGAACGCACATTTTTTTATAGCTATGAATTGGGTGGTAAAGTAACGCACACATTGTACAGCTATGAACTGGGTAAATAACGCACATTTTGTATCGCTATGATTGGGTAAAATAACGCACATTTTGTACAGCTTGAACTGGGTAAACTTACACCACATTTTGTATAGCTTGAATCCTGGGTAACTTACCACATTTTGTTTAAGTATGAAGCGGGTAACTACGCACATTTTGTATATAGATATGAAAAAACCGCACGATTGTATAGCTATAAACTGGGTAACTGACGCCACTTTTGTATAAATATGAAAAACGCACACATCTGTATAGATGGTAATGGACCCACATTTTTGTATAGTTAGGTTATGAATGGATAACTAACGCACACACTGTATTAAGCTAGCTATAAAGCGGGTAACTGACCGAACATTTGTATAGTTATGAGAATGCACAAATTGTATAGCTACAAGCGGTTACCAACAAATCGAACATTGTACTAGAGTCGATACCAAATTACACGATTAACAGTTCTGATTTCGGTTAACTATTAGTTCGATCGAACTTAAGCTGCTTCTTAAAAGTTGTTTTGAAAGAAAACAAATCCTTTGATGTCCATTTGCAAGCAAGATTTGGGTTCTAACCTTTTTACCAAACAACAATGCTCCACCTGGGAGACCATTGTAAAACATCCCTACAAATACATACGTTGTCAAAAAGTCTGCGCAAATAAAAGACTGTCTCAGAAAAACAGACTTGTGCTTTGTAATCAGACGCATAGAGATCCTTTGCCCTCGGTGAAAACCCCCACACATCGGAATCGAAGGAAAAACGCGCCTCTTTGAGACGTCCATCTGGTTGAAACATCAGTTAACAAATACTGTCCTGCGACATCCAAATAATTTCCTGTCCAGAAACCAAATGCCGATTAGGTCCACAGCATTTTCCATCATCCCAACCTGGATCGCTCCGTCTCTTTGTCTCTTCTAATAAATAACGTCCAACAGAATTCTATCCGGGATCTCAGTGAATACAAACTTTCATGCGGAAAGCCAAACCTCCAAGCGTTTTTCCCCCACCACCCGATGCCGATCGTATTTCGTTTTCTTGCCATTAATCTCTCTCCTCTCTCATCTCCCTCCTCTCTCTCTCTCCCTCCGCTTCTTCCACCCCTCATATATACGTATTAAAATCCGTCGTGATCAGCAAGCCGCCCCATGAAAAATGAAACTGCGCTTTTCACCGGGGGAATGTAAAAAAAAAACTACAACGGTGAAAATGACAAATTGCGATTCTGCCATACGGGGTGAGGCGGGGATTGCTCTCGCTCATCCTCTCTCTCTCATCCCTCTCCCCTCCCGATCTCTCTCCTCTCCCTCTCTCCTACCTCTCTCTCTCTCTCTCTCTCTCCTCTCTCTCTCAACACCCAACACCCACACACATTCTCTCCTCTCTCTCTGTCTCGCTCTCTCCTCTCACAACCACACACACACCACACACACACACACACGCGCATTGCGTACGCACGCATACACGCGCGCGCGCTGCACACAACACACATACACGCGCACACACAACACACCACACACACCACACCACACACACACACACATACACACCCCACACACACACACACACACACCACACCCACACACGCAACAAAGCGCGGGGCGCGCGAGAACGCGCCTGCATCATTTAACCATGCAGGCATTTCCTATCCGATCACGGTGAAGGATAACTCAGTAAAGAGAACGCTTGAGGAAAGAAAACACGAGTCAACGATTTCAACTCAACATCTCAAGATAGATAGACGAGGAAGTGTGGCGGCAGGAGGGTGCAAGAAAAGAAATCTTGCCTGATTAAACAGCTGACTTTACCTGTTGACCTTGGCTGGTCGAGCGGTGACACAGGCTTCTCCAGTTCCAACCCCGTCCTTCAGAGTCTCAGAACGCTGCTGCTGTGGTGAGTAGGCTGGTTCTCCCACACTGGCTGAGGCTGGTACTGCAGTCACGTAGTCATACATATTGCTGCCGTGACACAAAGGGTCCACTACCGACAGACAGAGGTCCTCTCTTGCTGTTCATTTTGGCCCTGAACACATGAAGGCTGCCTTTACAGCGACTCAAAGAATCCCGTTTGTCGATGCTGTCTGGTTCTACAGTGGTCATATACTGGTCTTGTGTTGGCGCGGGCTGGTCCAAGGAACGAAAAGGTAACACACGAAGGTGCGGGTGGGACTGAAGTATTCATGGAGTGAACGGCAATCCTGAGAAAGAGCTCCGGCTATCACAGTTTTATACTGAATTATCTTTGAGCCTATGATGCGCGCCACAGCTACAACAAACAGCCGTTGGAATGAATATGCTCAATCAGACAGCGTTAAAGCGATAACCGAGATCCGTGAGTGTCATTCGGTGGGGAACTTTCCATGGTTGAATCATCATCATGAGCAGTAACAAAACAGCGATTTCTTCGACAACACGTGCGCGCGTTCACGCACGCAAAATCACGGACAAGCTCGTTTTGAAGTTGTTGGGGTGACTGACATTTGTCACCACGCTCGCCCACACACACACACACACACACACATTCGGACGCACATATAAGTGGCAGCTCCCTTTTACAGTATTCGGGGCGATTGACAATTGCCCCTGTACAATCGCAGTTGTAGTTTGTACCAGCGCCATTTGAAATTGCACCAGTGCAGTAGCCAATTCTTAGTTGCCCCGGGCAAATCGCACTTGCTATTTTACCCAAAGGCGATTGCAAATCACGCCTGCTCCTCCCTCCACTCTATCTGTCATTCTATCCACTTATGCAAGTCTTCTTTCTTTTTAAACCCCTTCCCCGCTCTGTCCTTACATTTTTCAAACGCTTTTTCCAGTTCTGGGTCTAAAATATCTGTGTGGTGCAGTGTAATGCATGCCCAGGATTTGTGTGTGAGAGCGCGTTCGCGCGTCGCGCGCGTTTGTGTCTGTGTGCTGTTTGCGCGGGAGTGTGCGTGCGCGCGTTACCTCCTGGTGTGCGTGCGCGCGTGCGTGTTGTGTGCACGTCCCGAGTTTGATGGCGTGCGCATCTACTCGGCACGGCCTGGTGGGTGTGTGTTTGTGTGTGTGTGGGGGGTTGGGGTGGGGTGTGTGTAGTGTTTGTGGGGGTGTGGGGGGGGGTGTGGTGGGGGGGGGGGAGGGGGGGGTGTGGGCTCGCGACTACTAGTGCGTACGTGCGCACGCTTCCGTGCCTTGCCTGTGTGTGTGTGTTCGTGTGTGTGTGTGTGTGTTTGCGCGCGCGCCGTGCTTGCGTGCGTGCGTGCGTGTGTTGTGTGTGTGTGTGTGTGTGTGTGTGTGTGTGTGTGTGTTGGTGTGAGATGAGAGAGAGAGAGAGAGAGAGAGATGGTGAGTAGAGAGAGAGAGATACTGAATGGAGCTACGAGAGGAGGTGGTGTGTGTTTGTGTGTGTGTGTGTGTGGGTGTTTGTGTGTGGTGTGTGTTTGATGTGCGGAGGTAGTTCTGCGTCGGGGGTGTGAAGAGAGAGATCGAGCGGAGAGTAGAGAGGAGAGAGGAGAGAGAGAGAGAGATGATACAGAGACAAGGCTGACAGGGGGGAGGAACGGTGCACATTGACACCCACCTCCCACTACTGAATCCCAACACAGGTAAGGGAGACCCCCCCTTTCATTCAACCTCAACCTCCTTTTTCCCACACTTTAGTCATTTGTTTTTTAAGTCTGTTTTTTTTTTTTTTTAAAAAAAAGTCTTTTTTTTCCTTTTTTTTTTTTTTCTTTTTTTTTTTTTTTTTTCTTTTTTTTTCGTTCCGTTTCCACTTAGGGCAAAGAGTTATAAATCAAGACGGAAGGGATTAAGAAATGAAGGTAACAAAATAACCAACAACAACAACAACAAACAACACCACAACAAAGAAACAGGACAGGTGGAAAGATTACCAAATTAGACATTGTGCCGTGTTCTTAATCGAAAAAAGATAAAAGAAACACACCCAATCTGACAAGCAAAAAAAACTAAAGAAAAAGCAAGAAGAGAGAGCTAGAGAGAGAGATCGCGAGAGAGAGAGAGAGAGGAGAGAGAGAGAGAGAGATAGAGAAGAGAGCACAGCATCCTTGATTGCCAATTTGTTAACCGTCTTCAACTGCAGAACGTCTTTTCTTACTTTTTACAACGAATCGCATCTATTATTCTGACTAGACTAAACCTCAGTTGAACCTGTTTCTCTAAGAGAAAACAGATACAAAAAAAAAAAAAAAAAAAGACAAGGAACAAAGAAAACCAAGACAAAAGAAATTACCAAGAGCAAAGTTCAAACATCATTAAGGATCTTTCGCACGAGTGTCCACTTCTAAAGACCCACTAACTGCCAGACAATTGATCTCTCGCAGGTTGTTCCAGGTAAGCTGTCATCATCGGCTTAAGTCAGTTTCACTAATATTCTCCCCTTCTGCTCTCTGTGGTGTTTTTCTACCCCCCCGTGTGCCTACTCAATTTGATTTTGCTGGTTGTGCGTCGTAGCCCCCCTTAGACCGTGGCCTTCAAGCTGAATAAACATTTTGCATTCTTATTCGGATTGTCTTTGTGTCTGTCCTCTCTCTCTCCTCCCCCCCCCCCAGACACCTCTCTCTCCTCTCTCCTCTCTCGCTCCTCATCTCTCCTCTCGCTCCTCTCTCTCTCTTCTCTCTCTCTCGCTCCTCTCGTTTGTCAACCATGTCTGTGGGGAAAAACTGATTGTAAGTACCATACACAAATGCAGCGACAAAGGCTTTTTAAAACAAAAGAGAAAACCCCCCACAAAACCTTGGCAGACGTTTTTAGTTCACATTAAAGACAACAACACCGTAACCAACACAACAACAACAACAACATCATCACACACACACACATCTCTCACTCATTTCGACCACACACACACCCACACCAGACACACACACAACCACACACCACACCACAAGCACACACAACACCACACACCACCCACCCCCATCCACACCACCACACCACCTCCCATTGCCACCTCTCGCCGCAATACTCGCCACACCAAACCACCGATGACACTTCACCAGGTGCATAACGGGTATGGATCGACACGGCCCCTGCCAGTAGCGCCACCACCTCCAACCGTTTATCTGATCTATACAAACGTTCGTTTGATCACGAACGCAATCTGATTCCTTATTCGTTTATGCA
This sequence comes from Conus betulinus, assembly GCA_016801955.1. NCBI lineage: Eukaryota > Metazoa > Mollusca > Gastropoda > Neogastropoda > Conidae > Conus > Conus betulinus. Next base: position 74,578 of record JADBJO010009898.1, read on the forward strand.
AATTTTTTGTAAAGAACCATATTGGGTTTTTTTTGTGGTTCAGCTGTGCTGCTTGTTAGCTGGTAATCAAGTAAGGCAGCCCGTTTTAGATGATCCCTAGTGACCAACTAGACACATTCCCCACCGATTCCAGGCTGATGAGGTCTATGTTGTCCGGGAACCAGGGTTTGTTGCCTGGTAGCACATTTATCACACGCGGCATCATTCATAATAAACAGAGTTTTCAGAGGAGAGAGAGAGAGAGTAGAGAAGTAGAGAGGAAGAGAGAAAGACAAGAGAGAGAGAGAGAGAGAGAGGAAGAGTCGATGCCAGAGAACAGCGAGAGAGAGAGAGAGAGAGAAATAGAGAGAGAAAATACATCTCATAGAGAGAACACTCATCCTACACAATGTAACATAAAAGTAACACCAGACAGACAACAGACATACAGACAGCACCGAGAATGTCCCAGTATTCCTGTCCCATATTACCATTCAAGAGCTGACCTTACGCCCAGCAACTAACAGCACCGCTAACTGAAGAAACGAACCCACACAAATTCAACGTAGTGAACACGACTGAGCAACACCCTCCGATCTCGGACAGTGCCAAAATAACAGTCAGCAGATCAGGAAGAAATGGCAGGCAAACCTGGGGGTGACTGTTACGAGAGCTAGTACTATCCCTTACCATTTTCCCCTTTTGCCTTACCTTTTCCTACCATTCCTTAGCTTTTCCTACTTTTCTTTACCTTTTCCTACTGTTTCTACTTACTTTTTCCTACTATTCCCTTACCTTTTCCTACTACTATTACCTGACCTTTTCCTACAAGTCCTTACCTTTTGCTACTATTCCTTACCTGTTCCTACTGTGTTCCTTACCCTTTCCTATTGTTCCTATTGTTTCCTTACCTTTTCCTACTGTTCATCACCGTTTCCTACTTTCTTTACCGTTTCCTACCATTCCTTACCTTTTCCTACTAGTCCTTACCTTTTCCTACTAGTCCTTACCTTTTCCTACTGTTCCTACTGTTCCTTACCTTTTTCCTACTGTTCCTCACCTTTTCCTACTGTCCCTTACCTTTTTCCTACTATTTCCTTACCCTTTCCTACTGTTCCTTATCTTTTCCTACTGTTACTTACCTTTTCCTACTGTTCCTTACCTTTTCCCACTTTTTTTTCCTTTGCTATTCCTTACCTCTTCCGTTTTTTTTTGCCTTACCTATTCCTCACCTTTTCCTATTTCACCCCCATTTTTTTGAATTGTTCCCCACCTTTTCCCATTTTTCCTACTTTTTCCTACTTTTTTCCTAGATATTATGTTTAGATTCCTAGATCATTATTGCCCCCTTTTCCCTATATCATCTATTGCCCCCCCCCCCCCCCCCCCCCCCCCCCCCCCCCCCCACCTTTTTCCTTCATGCCATTTGTGCTTTGTACTTTCCTCGAGTTTCCTACTTTCCCTCCCTTTTTCTGACCTTTTTCCAATCTTTTTCCCACTTTCCCCCTTTCCCATTCTTTTACCTACCATTTCGAACTTTTGCCAGCACTTCCAGCTTTTCGTACCTTTTCCTACTAATTTTCCATACCTTTTCCTAGTTTCCATACCTTTTTTCTAGTTTCCTTACCTTACCTTTTCTAGTTTTCCCAACCTTTTCCTAGGTTTCCCTACCTTATACCTAGGTTTCCCTACCTTTTCCTAGGTTCCCCTACCTTTGCCTAGTTTCCCTACCTTTGCCTAAGTTTCCCTACCTTTACCTAGGTTTTCCCTACCTTTACCTAGGTTTTCCCTACCTTTACCTAGTTTTCCCCTACCTTTACCTAGGTTTCCCCACCTTTACCTAGGTTTCCCTACCTTTTCCTAGTAGTTTCCCTACCTTTACCTAGATTTCCCTACCTTTACCTATGTTTCTCTACCTTTTCCTAGTTTCCCTACCTTTACCTTGGTTTCCCTACCTTTTACCTAGGGTTTTCCCTACCTTTTACCTACGTTTCCCCACCTTTTCCCTAGCTTCCTTAACCTTTTCCTGGTTTCCCTTCTTTTCCCCACATTTTCCTATCTTTTTTCTTCTGTCATGCTCTTTCCCTGCTTCCCCCTATCTGTCCACACTTTTCCTATTTTCATCATACCTTTTCCTCCTCCGCCCTCTCTCCCCCCCCCCCCCCCTATGATTTTTCCTACATTACCTTACTTTTCCTTTTCGTTCGCACCTTTGTATACACTTTACTATGTTTTTCCTCTACCTTTTCCTGCTTATTCTTACCTTTCCTACTTTTGCTCTGCTCTTTCCTGCTTCTCTCTGCATCATTCGTGACTCTTCTTATTTTCCTTCTCTTCCTACCTAACTTTTCCACTCCGCCCTATCCTTTTTTTTTTACCTTTCACACACTTTTTCTATCTTTTTTTTTCTCACCTTCTGTCCTTTTCCCCAATTTTCCTGTAACTTTTCCCCTTTTCCCCCTTCCATTTCTAATCGCCTTCCTAAGTCTTTCAACGTTTTCCCCCTGCCCTCTCTCTCTCTAGTTTCTCTCCCGACCTTTTTCTACTCTGCTCTATTTTTCTCTACCCTCTTCCACCTTTTTTTTACTTCCTTCTCTCTATCCTGTCCCTTTTCTCTTCCTTTTTTTCTTCGCTATCCGTTCCTACCTTTTTTCCCTCTATCATTTCCTGCTTTTACTTACTTAGTTTTCATCTACACTTTCCTACCTTTTCCCCCCCCTATTTCTCCATCCTTTTATGCCTTTTATTACTTTCCCCCCCTCCACTTCCCACCTCCTCCCTATATTTCTCTACTCTTTTTCAACCTTCTCCTTCTTCTCCTCTCACCACTTCCCACACTTTTTCCTGTTTTCTCTAACCTTTTTTCCTGTATTTTCCTATTCGTGCTTTAACCCGTTCCTATTTCCCCTTCATTTCTCTATCTCGTTTTCCCCTCTTTTCTTTTGTGTGTGTTGTGTGTTGTGTTGTGTGTGTTTGTGTGTGTGTGTGTGTGTGTGTGTGTGTTGTGTGTGTGGTGTGCCCTGTCCTCTCCCTTTCCCCTATATTTTTCCTCTATCCTCTCCTACCTTTCTGTACTGTTTTCTGTACCGTCCTCGTTTCTTTTTCTATTGTCATCTACTCTTTTCTCAGTCTGGTCTGTTTCTCCTCCCCCTAATTTATTTTTCCTCCTTTTTCCTTTTCCTGTTTACCTTTTCAACTTTTTCCTTCTTTCTTTCCTTCTTTCTACTACACCCTGCCCTCTCTCTTTTTCCTCTACCCCTATCGTTTTCCCCCCGTCCCCCCCCCCCCCCCCCCCTTTCCCCCCCCAAAGGCCTCAAATACTACTGTTCTGAACTGCTTTGCAATCATTTTGTGTATCAATATTCATCCCATATTTCACACATACCGACACTACCAATGAAAAAAATTGGTGGTTTTGGTGAAACTACTAGACCCAAAGCAGTTCAGACAAGTCACCTGTGGATACTGTTCCTTTTTTTTCCTCACGTTATTCTTCTTTACCTTTCCGTTCTTTCTTCCAATCCTCTTAATCCCTTTTCACATTCCCTATTTCCCATCTTTTCTCTTTCCACTACTTTTTCCTTTTCCACACTATATTCATATCCACCGGCCCCTCCTCCCCAAATCACTCACCTCAAATAACCCTTGTTCTGTCCTACCTTCTCCTTTCTCACTACGCATTCTTTTTACCCATACTTACTGTGAGCACTCCGTGTCTCTGTCCTCAAACATCTCCCATCATTCCTGACCCAATCCTACTAGACTTTCCCCCTCTGCCTTTTTATCCCCCCACTCCCATACCCTTTCATATTCTTTCTATCCGTACTTCCCCGCCTT
>JADBJO010009899.1:2500-15000 GCA_016801955.1 Conus betulinus
AATAAAAAGAGCATCACACTGTAACTGCAATTCACGGAGTCAGTCAAACTGCAGGGGACACTTCATACACTAACTTTGCGAAGATCTTCAGAATTTTTTGCTGGGCAGCTATAATGTCAGGGAAAATCTAAACACATTCAGATAGATGTGTGTGTGGCTGCTGAACAAATCTGGCAAAGTCATTACATACTTCAAAAAAAAAAAAAAGAAAGATGGCTTCTGTGGACTTCATTATCTTCCCAGTGTTTACACAAAACGGCCATCAGCAGCTTTCTCCCATGGCATGTTGACAGTGCTGTGAGCGTACGGTAATCTCACTTACAGCCAATCTGAAACCTCGTGGAGAGGTCGTCTGACAAGAGCCAGCCAACCCGTGAAAGGTTTGAATCGTTTCACTCTGTACACACAGAAATTGTTGCTGGCGTTTATTATTTCTTCCCATCATCTGCACCCCGCCAGAAGCCAACCAATCAATCTTTCTTTAAGAACACACAGAAATTATCCTGTCGCCCCCCCCCCCCCCCCCCCCCCCCCCCCCCCTCCCCCTTGTGTGGACCGTCCATAGCCTGAGACACGGTGACCAAAGCAAGATATCGTATGTTCTTCAAGTTGTGGAAAAATGGGTCGCATGTTTCGGTCGTTCATTTGTTAAGAATACAAACCATGCTATTCCACAAAGTGTGATGCTACAGTGACCACGTTCTTTACGTCTTTTATCAGTCGTTTTGCTTTCGATTCTAACCCACCCTCAACACCTGCACGTCTCCCCTTTTCTTCTTTATTGTTCGTGGGTTTTTTATTTTGGTTTCTTCTTCTTGTTGTTTGGTCTATCACAAAGTAGCATGATCAAGATGACTATGCCATGATACCTAAAGTTATTTAGAGACTATAATAAAGAACATGTGTTAAGTGATGAACTAACAAGAAAGCAACCAACCAGCCTCTGTGTGTGTGTGTGTGTGTGTGTGTGTGTGTGTGTGTGTGTGTGTGGTGTGTGTGTGTGTGTGCGCGCGTGTGTGTGTGTGTTGTGTGTGTGTGTATGTATGTATGTATGTATGTATGTATGTATGGTATGTATGTATGTATGCCTGTGTATGAATGCGAAACAGAGAGACCTTTTAGTGTGTCTTCTTTTATACTTGCCTTTATTTTCCTTTTTTTTTTTTTTTTTCTTTTTATGTACCTTTTTTCTTGTTTGTTGTTTGTCTAAAGGAGATATTTCAAAATATCATATGCTATTTTCTTGTTTTGATTGATTGTTTTTGTGTTGTACTTTTTGCTTTTTTTTGCTGTTTTTCGTTTTGTTTTATCATTGTTTCTGTTGTATCATAAATTCTTTTTATCACATGCTATGTTCGCTGATGTGTTGTCGGTACTTGCTTCTTGGTGGAGGTCGTTGTTATTAGTTTGTTTGGGTTGATGTTGTTTGTTTTTTTATATAATCATGTTTTAATGGATACGTTGTAACATTTAGTACTAGCTTCGTAGAATAGTAAGACAAAGTATGAAAAATGGCTAACTATGCCTATGCCAATCCTTTTACCATTAATAAAATACAATCATTCTTCTCTCTCTTTCTCCTCTCTCTCCCCCGCTCTCCTCACTCCCTCTCTCTCTCTCCTCTTCTCTCCTCTCTCTCTCTCTCTTCGATCTCCGTCCTCCTCCCTCTCTCTCTCCCGCCTTCCGGATTTCTTTTTATCACTCGAATACAGTAAACAGAAGCAAAAACGGGGGGGGGGGGCTCTTGAAGCCAATTTACGTCCTAACTGAGAACCCAGCTGGCTGAGCCAAGAGAGCCGGCTTGGAGACTCCCCCCCCCCCCCCCACCCCCCCCACCCCTCGCCTCTTATTGGAGATTGAGAGAGGTCAGAGGTCCTTACCGGGGTGACTGGTGGTAGCAAGAGTTCACCCTGTGACCACTGCAGTAAACAACACCCCTGGTCCCGTTTTGTTTTGTTCTGGGTGTTGTTGTTTGTTGTTGTTGTTGTTTGTTGTTGCTGTTTGTTGTTGTTGTTTAAAACCTACTTTACTTCATATGGTTCGAGCACAGAAAAAGGCTGGCCAGAATGCATGTTTGAAACTAACCCTAACACATGAATTTTAATATGTATGAGTATGAGAGAGGAGAGAGAGAGAGAGAAGAGAGAGAGTAGACCAGACAGAGAGACAGAGAGACAGAGAGAGACAGAGAGGAGAGAGAGAGAGAGGAGAGAGATAAAGAGAGAGAGAGTGTGCTTTTTTCATATGTGCGTGTGTGTTATGTGTGTGTGTGTGTGTGTGTGTGTGTGCGTGGTGTGTGTGTCCTTGTGTGTGTGGTGGGTTGTGTGTGTGTGTGTGGTGTGTGTGTGTGTGTTTTGTGTGTGTGTGGAGAGTGTGTGTGTGTGTGTGGTGTGCGTGCGTGCGTGCGTGTACGTGTGTGCGTGTGTGTGGTGTGTGTGTGTGTGTGTGTGTGTGTGTGTTGTGTGTGTGTGGTGTGGTGTGTGTGTGAGTTGTATACACATTGTTCGCTGATACGTCTACATAAATGATGATACTACTTGGAAAGTAGATGCTCATCATCAATATCTTACGGGTATGCCCAAAACCTCCTGCTTGAGCCAGTCAGTGAAACAAAAGGCACTGGTTTAACGCGACGTGGACCGGGACACAGACAGAAGCCAGCTTACAGCTTGTGTGCCGGTGACCAGGACTCAAAGAAACTAGGGGATTGACAAAATATGTTAACCACTACCAACACCTTTATCATCGTGCCTTCACACCAGAGCTCGGAAGACACTATCAAGTAATGGCTGTATAGCGAGTCCAACGCAGAAGTTGAGATTTTGTTGAAAATTTTCGCTCACAAGAAGATATCGTCTCATACATCGATGGTTCAGTCAACTAAGGTAAGTCAGGCTAGGGGCACCTGGTGAACCAAACCTAGGTAAGGTAACTGTGCCTTCAGCTGGACAACTTCAAGTCTGACAATGGAGGTAGAAAGAGACCAAGAAAATCCAAAGCACAAATAATGGGAGAAAAATGAAGAAGACAACAGAACTGAAGCTGTATAACTAAATGGCGACTTTACTCCTGAGGGGGCCAAAACTATTTACAAATATGTGCAAACCCATTTTAGAAGGAGTTAAATCAAATCCACTAGTTAAGATGGACAAACAATTTACAAGACAAGACACGACGCATTTTGACCACTTAGAATCTTCTTTCAGACAAAACAAATAACATTCAGGACAATGAAAACGAAAAATGACCACTCACTAAATTATTATCTTCTCAACTTCGGCGCAAGGGGAGCGAACCGCTTCGCGCTTTGTCTTGTAATCTGTTTGTCCTGTTAACTGACGGATTTACTTTACATTCCTTTAAAAATTTGTTTCAATTTCTGCCTGCGTCACCTCACTTTGAAACTCTTTCTTTCTCTCTCTGGGCGGACGCCCACCCGTCTCTCTCTCTCCTCCTCTCCCCTCTCTCTCCTCCCTCTCCTCCTCTCCTCCTCTCTCTCTCTCTCTCTCCAATCCCCCCAACTCTGGTCTCTTCTGTGTGTGTGTGGTGTGTGTGTGTGTGTGTGTGTGTGTGTGTGTGTGTGTGTGTGTGTTGTGTGTGTGTGCGCGCGCGCGCGCGCGTGCGTGCGTATGTGTGTGGTGTGTGTGTGTGTGTGTGTGTGTGTGTGTGTGTGTGTGTGTGTGTGTGTGTGTGTGTGTGTGCAGAGCGTGAATTGGGACACACAGAACTCGCGATGACAAAACTGAAGAGATGGTCGTAGGTACTGTGTAAGCAAGATGCAAAACATATAAACGTACTCCCAGTTTTATCCTGAACATATGTGAGATATTCCATAAAGAGGAAAAACCGTCTTGGGCTGGTGTAACCGTTAGTAATGGCTATTCTGGTAAACATCGGCCATCATCTGTGTCCTATAATGAACATATTTACAAATTTTCAGAAAAGATCGGCCAAGAACCTTCTGAGATTTTCCGTAGAGAAGAAACCATTATGGGCCGTTAGTAACGGCCATAACGGTAAACTTAAACATCGGGCATCATCCGTGACCTATAATGAACATACAAATTTTCAGAAATATCGGCCACGTACTTTCTGAGATATTCCATAAAGAAGAAAAACCGTTGTAGGCCGTTACGGCCATTAGGAACGGCTATAACGGTAAACTGAAACACCAGGCATCACCCTTGTGACCCATAATGAAACATCGCTACAATTTTCGGAAAGATCGGCCACGTACTTTCTGAGATATTCCATAAAGAAGAAAAACCGTTATATGGGTCGTTATAGCCGCTAGTAACGGCTATAATGGGGTAAACTAAAACATCGGGTATCATCCGTAACCCATAATCAACATACCTGCTATTTTCACAAAGATCGGCCAAGTATTTTCTGAGATATTCCATAAAGAACAAAAACCGTTACACGCACGTGATCTGTGGTATGCTGCCCGCCTCGAGTGTGGACGGACCTGGGTTCAAATCAGTGCAGAGTCGCTGAACTTACTGCTCTAAGAGAAGCTACCAGACCCTCAGTGAAGACTCATTAGTGAAGAAGAACACCCGCCTTCACACATCGTTTTCCTGACAGACTGTGAATCCACTATCCAGAATCTACAGTCGGCCAGGGAGAAGGTGGAAAGAGAGACAGTGCAACAGCTTAAAGACCTGTCACAAAGCGCGCAGGTGACTGTCCAGTGGACCCCTGCCCACTGCGACCTGGCAGGAAATGAGAAGGCAGACAGCCTTGCCAAACGTGGCAGCAAGCTCAAGCAGACAAACCCGCCCATCTCCTATAGGGAGGCCAAAACTGTCATCAAAGGCCATTACAAAAGACTCTGGAAGAAGAACACAGATACCCGCGCCTGATGATTAGCTGCCCCAACTACAGCGACACCAACAGACCACAATCTTCAGACTACGAACTGGTCACTGCCGTCTGCAGCCCATTTCCATCGTATTGGGCTAGCGCACACACCTGACTGCCCTTGTGAGACAGGCCCACAACCCCCCGAGCACATTCTTCAGTCCTGCCCCCCTTTACCAGGATGCACGGATACAGCGGTGGTCGCACGGAGCCACGCTTGCGGCAAAGCTTTGGGGCACAATGGAGGATCTGAAGACAACAGCAGCCTTCATCCATCAAACTGGTCTGGAAATATGAGCCATGATTCTGGAAAGAAGAAGAAGAAGAAGAGTGCAGAGTCAACCCAGTTACTTTAAACCCGATATTCCTGCAGTGTCCGCGATGCCCATCGTTATGAGGGAGCATTGTCAGGAGATGGAGGCTGAGGTGATCAGAGCACTGCAGCCAGCGACAGCTCTCCTTGGCTGGCAGTACGTCAACTGCCTGTCAGACTGCACTGGTCTCTAACCACTGGCAACGCTTCATGCGTCCCTCTTTTGTGAGTACACATCCAACAGCACGCATAGAGACTCGCAACATATATACGCAGAGAGAGAGACAGAGACAGAGAGAGAGAGAGAGAGAGAGAGAGAGAGAGGTGGGATGTATGTGTGTAGGGGGGGGGGGGGGGGGGCGGAGCGGGGACGAGAGAGATCGTCTAAAGCATCGGTTTTAAACCAAGCATACAGTGCGGACTGCAAGCTCTTTCCCTAACTCCATCACATCCAGAGCATTCACCATCATCACAGAAAGAACTCTTAACATCCCCCCCCCCCTTCAACCACCATCCCTTCCAAACCTCCTGTGCGCCCCTCCTCCTTTCTCCCCCCAACTCTCCTGTGAGTGAAGACAGTGCTAAGATTGTGGGGACTGAAAGCCGGATCAGGTCGATGAAGAGCCAGGCTGTTGTGGGCCCTAACTCCACAGGATGACAGCGTTCTAAGAGTCACCTGTCCCAGCCGATTAAAAGCCACATTATTCTCAGCCCTCTAAAAGAAAAGAAAAAAAAAAAAACCGGGGCGGTCGTTTTGTAAGGGTTCAACAACCGAAGGCCGGACTTGCCCGAGTAGAAAGCAGGCTACTCTCACCATGCTGAAGTGATGGGTTTCTGAGGGTCGTTCCAGCGAAAGCCGGACTGGACCAGTTAGAATCTGGAATGATGGTTCTCAAAGGGTCATCCACCTGGAAGCCAGAATCTCCCGACTTCATTTTGGGGTGACGGATTTCTAAGGAAGATCAGTCTAGAATCCAGATTCGCCCGACTAGACACTGGAGGGATGGCTTTCTAAGATTTACCTCTCCAAGGCAGACTACTTTCACATCAACCACGTACCCTCCTCACACCACCATCCCCACTAATATCAACAGCCCCCTCCCCCTCCCCGCCCTTTCCTCGGACCCCACGTGAAACGGCTCCGTCAAGTGAAGCACGGTTATGTTATCATGAAGCTGTTGACATTAGGAGGTCCTGACATGGGATAATCATCGGTCAGATGGACAGACATGACATAGGACAATCACCTGTCAGATGGACAGACATGACATGGGACAATCATCTGTCAGATGGACAGATGTGACATGGGACAAGCATCGGTCAGATGGACAGACATGACGTGGGACAACCATGGGTCAGAAGATGGACAGACACGACATGGGACAATCATTGGTCAGTGGTCATTCAGTGGTCATGAGAATAGTCTGGCCCCTACATCAACGGCAGTAGTCGGGGTTCAGATGCAGACAAACTGACATAACAAGCAGGAATCACCGGGTGGATGAACAACCTGCTGACTGTCTCATCTACACCCGTTTGTTTGTTTGTTGTGTGTGTGTTTGTGCAATGAAGATATGTCAATAACTTTCGGAAATGAGATGGAAGGAGCACAGAGAGATAAACAGCCCGTTGTATGTTTCAGTGACACGGATTTGTTTGTTTGTGTGCTTAAGGGGAAGAAATACGACAGTTCTCAGGAATGAAATGGTAAGAAGCATTGGATGGGTGAATGGTCGGTTATATGTTTGAGGTAAAGTGATTTGTCTGATCAATGCGTAACATTTATAACGTTTTTCAGAAAACGCGCGTGCGCGAGCGCACACACACACGCACTCACGCCTGTGCACGGGCGCGCGCACACACACACACACACACACACACACACACACACACACACACACACACACACACACACACGCACGCACGCACGCACGCACGCACACGCACGCACACACACGCACACACACACACGCACACACACACGCACACACGCATACACACACACGCACGCACGCACGCACACACGCACACACACACACACACACACACACACACACACACACACACACACACACACACACACACACGCCAGAAAGGGTCGGAGAAGATGGGGTTGGTGCCTGGGGTTGGTGCACTGAGCCCTACCCCCCCCTACTTCCCCCCCCCCCCCCCCCCCTCCCCCCCCCCCCCCCCCCCGCCTTCTTGCTGGTAAATATTATCATGACATTATCATGACCCCCCCTGCCCCGCCCCGTTCCCCCTCACCCCTAGCGAGCCGCCCGCTCACACTACACCCCCTTCTCCCCCTCCCCGTCTTCCCCAAACCCCTTTGGACGCCACTTTCATGTGACTGATCCCGGCCCTGCACATACACGCATCAATCAACTGTGTGTCCATTACACATTACCGTTTGTGATCAAGAAAAAAATGTGGGGGGGGGGGAGGGGGGGGGGGGAGAGGATGTTTGCGTGCGTGTAAGTATGCGTACGCCTGCGCGCGCGCATAGTATGCGTACGCCTATATATCTATATATATATATATATATGTATATATGTGTGTGTGTGTGTGTGTGTGTGTGTGTGTGTGTGTGTGTGTGTGTGTGTGTGTGTGTGTGCATGAATTCCACAGATTTTCCTGTGTGTGTGTGTGTGTGTGTGTGTGTGTGTGTGTGTGTGTGTGTGTGTGTGTGCGTGGTTGTGCGCAGGGTGGTTGGTGTGCGAGAGAGAAGGACAGAGAGAGAGAGAGAGAGAGACAGAGAGAGAGAGAGAGAGAGAGAGAGAGTTAAAAAATGAAGTAGAAAATAATCTTTGGTCAGCAGTCGCCATACTTCTAAGACAGACTTTGTGACATTAAATGGAGGAATACAGACATGATCATAACTGAACTGGGAGACAGATGACTGAGGTGAATGACTTCGCTACATTGACAATGGCAGGCACGTATGTTTCACGAAGGAAATGGGAAATCACTACTTCACTGAACAGTCGTTATCTGCTTCAAGGACTGTGATTTAGGTTCACTGCTACATTTAGGACTGTGATTTAGGTTCACAGCTAAAATCTCTAGGAAGCTCTCTCTCTCTCTCTCTCTCTCTCTCTCTCCCCACCCTCTCTCTCTCTCTCTCTCTCTCTCTCTCTCTGCAGGCTGTAACCAGCCTTAAAGTGCTACATACACACCATGCCTTTATTTCTGTGTATCTTTTCCTGTGTTCTATTTAATGTATCTTTTGCTCTAAAAGGCGGCGAGGACAGTATTCCACAATATGTGTGTGTGAGGGTTTGGATTAAAACCTGAAAGAGAATGAGGCCTTCTTTCTTCATATTCGTACATCACTATTTGTCAATTCATTGATTTTCATTTATTATTATCTCTCTTTTTTGTCTTTGATTTGACTTCTTTGTTGATTACTTAGTGATGCATGGATTTTTGACGAGTTTTCTGTCGTGTATATGCAGATGAAATGATTTAAGAAACAAACAAACAAAACAAGAACAAAAACGATGGTGAAATTAACTGCAAATTTCATTGATGTGTATATGCAGTCCAAATAGTTTAAAGAAAAGAAAGAAAAAAACAAACAAACAAAACAACAACCTAAAAAACGACACTGAAATTAACTGCAAATTTCATTGATGTGTATATGCTATCAAAATAGTTTAAGAAGCAAACAAACAAACAAACGAAACAACAACAACAAAAAACGACAGTGAAATTAAACTGCAAATTCCGCTGATGTCGCCAATTTCAGCTGGCCTTTCTCAAACTGCGCACATGTATTGTGTTGCCTTAGGTTTCATTCAAAGCCACCACCACCACCCCCCCCCCACCACCCCCACCCAGCCCCTCCTTCTACCCCTACCACTTCTCCATCCATCCTCTTCCAGAAATACCCGCTTCCAATGTAAGCCTGCAGAGTTTGCCGTCATGTCGTCTCCGAAGCCTAGCATGCTTTTTCGATTCGAATGCCAATAAATCTATGGAGGGAGACGAGGCCATCTTTTTTTTCCCCCCAACCAACCTGTGGAGACTGGTATCATTGGTCAGATCACCACAGATTCTGTGTTCAACCTGTGATTAGCTCTAGGGTCATCAGAGCCATCTGCTGAGGCTGATCTTAGTTGTAAGGTCGTTGACTTCTGCTGCTGCGCAACAGTAAGGGGTGGGGTGTGGGGAGGGGGAGAAGGAGGGAGACTGCTTGCTTAAAGGCTGTTGAGGCGTTTGTATGGACTATTCTGAACCGTCTCTCTCTCTCTCTCTCTCTCTCTCTCTCTCTCTCTCTCTCTCTCCTCTCTCTCTCTCTCTCTCTCTCTCTCTCTCCTCTCTTCCCCTTGATTTGATCGATCGCAAAGTACAGTAAACACAGGCGAAAACGGAGACCCTCTTGAAAGCCAATTTACGTCCTAACAACTCAGTGGCTGACAGGGCTGGCTTTGAGCACAGGGCCACACTGATGGGGAGAGGCCGGAGATGGGGAGAGGTCAGAGAGGACAGAGGTCAGAGATGGGCAGAGGTTAGAGATGAGAAGAGGTCAGAGATGGGCAGAGGTCAGCGATGGGAAGATGTCAGAGATGGGCTCAGGTCTGAGATGGGCTGAGGTCAGAGAGAGAGGTCAGAGTGTCAGAGGTGGGCAGAGGTCAGAGATGGGCAGAGGTCAGAGGTGGGAAGAGGTCGGAGATGGGCAGAGGTCAGAGATTGGCAGAGGTCAGACATGGGAAGAGGTCAGAGATGGGCAAAGGTCAGAGGTGGGCTGAGGTCAGAGATGGGCTAAGGTCAGAGATGGGCAGAGGTCAAAGATGGGCAGAGGTGTGGGCAGAGGTCATAGATGGGCAGAGGTCAGAGGTCAGAGGTGGGCAGAGGTCAGAGGTGGGAAGAGGTCGGAGATGGGCAGAGGTCAGAGATGGGCAGAGGTCAGAGGTGGGCAGAGGTCAGAGATGGGCAGAGGCCAGAATTGGGCAGAGGCCAGAGATGGGCAGAGGTCAGAGATGGGGAAAAAGGTCAGAGATGGGCAGAGGTCAGAGATGGGCAGAGGCCAGAGATAGGCAGAGGTCAGAGATGGGGAAAAAGGTCAGAGATGGGCAGAGGTCAGAGATGGGCAGAGGTCAAAGATGGGCAGAGGTCAGTGATGGGCAGAGGTCAGAGATGGGCAGAGGTCAGCACCCTTACCGGATGACCTGGTGGCGGCCAGAGTTCACCCTGTGGCCACTGCAGTGAACAACACCCCCTGGTCTGTTCCCTCACTTATGCATACATAACTGACGTGGTCTAAAGCAGAAAAAAATATTGCCAGTGGAAATGTTGGAACCACCCCAAAATATAACACGAAATATAAAATTGAGCTTGTGGAGTTTTGTGTGTGTTTGAATATGTGAATGTGTAGTGCACGCACACTTGTGTGTATATGTGTGTGTGTGTGTGTGTGTGGTGTGTGTGTGTGTGTGTGTGTGTGTGTGTGTGTGTGTGTGTGTGTGTGTGTGTGTGTGTGATGTGTATGCACATGGTTCGCTTACAGCTCTGATACAATCATGATATCACTTCCTCGATACCTTGTGCATATATACCCATGGCTCCTTACTATCTTCACTATTATCTTGCTAAACATTGACTTAAAGGCAAAATATTTGTTGATTAACATTGACTTTGATTCGAAAGTGATTTTCATAAGTATTTTAACAGGAAAAGAGTAATCATGCACCACAAGTACGAATTTCGTTTGGAATTAATAATCGTCTTTTCGACCTGCAGTGAAATATTGAAGCGAAACTTACAATAGTGACTGCTTTCCATTGGACGTTAGGTTAAAACAAGAAAACAATTGTCATGTTCCATTTCTCCTCCAGAATGTGTGTACAGTGAAACTGACTCGCTCTGGTGCCCCCATTTCATATGTGTACACACAGGACTGGTAATTACATATGTACACAGAGGACTATGTGCACACAGAGGACTGGTAATTATATATGTACACAGAGGACTGGTAATTACATACGCACACAGAGGACTGGTGATTACTTATATACAGAGGACTGGTGATTACATATGCACACAGAGGACTGGTGATTACATATACACACAGAGGACTGGTGATTACATACGCACACAGAGGACTGGTGATTACATATACACACAGAGGACTGGTGATTACATATACACACAGAGGACTGGTGATTACATATACACACAGAGGACTGGTGATTACATATACACAAAGAGGACTGGTGATTACATATACACACAGAGGACTGGTGATTACATATACACACAGAGGACTGGTGATTACATACGCACACAGAGGACTGGTGATTACATATACACACAGATGACTGGTGATTACATATACACACAGAGGACTGGTGATTACATATACACACAGAGGACTGGTGTTACATATACACAAAGAGGACTGGTGATTACATATACACAAAGAGGACTGGTGATTACATATACACACAGAGGATTGGTAATTGCATGTGCAGACAGAGGACTGGTAATTGCATGTGCAGACAGAGGACTGGTAATTGCATATGCACACAGAGGACTGGTAATTGCATGTGCACACAGAGGACTGGTAGTTGCATGTGCAGACAGAGGACTGGTAATTGCATGTGCAGACAGAGGACTGGTATTTTACATATGCACAGAGGACTGGTAATTACATATGCACACGGAGGACTGGTGATCATATGTGCACATACGGGACTAGTAATGACCGATTTGATATTTAGTCATCTTCTACAGCGTAAGCAGCAGTACGGTAAACAATAGCAAGGCAATCATGATAATTGGAACAACACTAGAATCATCCAAGATTAATGTTATACCATGTAATTACCCTTTGCATGATGAAAACGAATTATTTTTCAGGACTAACGTTATCATGCAGGGCTTGTCAGTGTGTCTGCCACAGATGAGGAGCCAGGTGTTTTTCATGTGATGCCCACAAGACTGGACGTATCCAGACAAGATGAGGAGCCAGATGTTGTTCATGTGCGACACAGAAGACTGGACCTATCCAAACAATCTGTCTGACAGCAGGTAAGCTGGGTGACCCAGATCCACACAGATGGACCAACAGGCATTGTCACCTATACCACGGTTTAAAAGTTATTTCGTTTAAATATCACAAAGCTCACACAAACGAACATTCAACAGAAGAAGAATATAGTGTGTGTTGCAGCTAAAATCATGGTTAAAAAATGAAAATGGTGACGTTAAAGATGATGAATAGTGATGATAATGATGATAGTAGTTGTAGTAGTAGTATAGCAGCAGCAGCAGCAGCAGCAGTAGCAGCAGTTGTTGTAGTAATTGTGGTGGTGGTGGTGGT
>JADBJO010009899.1:30000-40000 GCA_016801955.1 Conus betulinus
ACACACATAGAGACACCGCCAGAACGATAACACTAGGAAATGGGCATTGGAAGACAGGGGACCTGTCCAACACCCACACACACACACACACACACACACACACACACACACACATACACACACACCACCTGAACGACAGCACTGGGAGATAGGTAATGGAAGACAGGGAACCTATACACCGGTACCACCAGAACCACGACACAGGGAGATGGGGGAGACAGGGAACCTATACAACACCACACTGACACCACTAGAACGACAATACTGGGGATGGGGGCAATGGGAAGACAGGGGGCCTATCCAACACAACACACACACACACACACACACACACACACACACACACACACACACCACCACCACCACCACCACCACCACCCACCACCATTACCACCAGAACCGCAACACTGGGAGATAGGCAGGGAACAAGGCAGATTTTACGCTGGGCGCCAACAAGATTCGACCTCCAAACCTCTGAGTGCCTTCAGTGGTCTACCGCCGAGCCAGCCTGGCTGCAACTCTCCACCACCACCACCACCACCCTTCCCCTCTCCATACTCCCCTGCCTGCTCCTCTTGGTCCCTGCCTACCCCTCCTCCCACCCCATGAGCGATGGTCGGGTGGCAGGCGAGGACCACGTGCGGGGCAGAGCTGGGAGAACAGAACGAGGTTAAGTGGACAATGGAGTGCTGTCACTGAGGAGCACGGAGGAGGGGAGAGAGGGGGGGAAGGGGGGGAAGGAAGGGGAGGGGGAATCTCCAGTGAAACATCCGTACATCACCACCTAAATCACATAACGCAGCGCGCGCGAAAACATTCACATAGACATGTACATGCGCAGCACACAGCTGGGTCCATGCTTGCAGCCAGGAACGAATGCAGATCTGCATTGACATATGTACGTCAGGGAACGTGGACCTGGGAACGTGCACAGTTATCTGTTCGTGCACACACACACACACACACACACACACACACACACACACACACACACACGC
The DNA here is from genome assembly GCA_016801955.1 of Conus betulinus. NCBI lineage: Eukaryota > Metazoa > Mollusca > Gastropoda > Neogastropoda > Conidae > Conus > Conus betulinus. Next base: position 30,999 of record JADBJO010009899.1, read on the forward strand.
ACGCACGCACACACACACACACACACACACACACACACACACACACACACACACACACACACACACACAGAGATGGAGAGAGAGAGAGAGAGAGAGAGAGAGAGAGAGAGAGAGAGAATTTTATTTACACAGGGTGACGAGATAAGCATAACTGCCTTTTTTAACGTCCAGCCCTCCGGGCCAAGAAAGAAAGAAACAAAAACAAAAGTGTACACTGTAAGTGGATCTATACAAGACGGAATGAACAATGGAATGGGGAAGAGGGGAGCGGGAGAGAGGATAGAAATAGAGGACGGGAGGGGAGGAAGTTAGAGCCAAGTTAGATTTGACAGACTCATTAGTAGCTTTGAAATTTAAACTTGAGTCTATCAACATTTGGATAGTTTTCAGACGTTCTGGGTTGTGGTTCCACGCCAACTTCCACAATAAGTAAGGTTTGATTCATACAGGATTAATTTTGCGAAAGGAAGATGCATTTTACTGAATATCGATTATTATCATGAAACGCAAACACATTTCTTAGATAGAAAATATTTATGCATGAGGAGTCCTTTCTTGTACAAAAACTTGGTCTTGGGTGAGGGGATATCTGCTGTTTATAATCAGAGTTTGCCAGAGAAGGTTTTGTCCATTGTAACTTTGACAGCTCCTTTATAGATGCTAGCCAATTAAGCAAATTAGTACCAGCTAAATCCCTGAGTGTGGAGGTGTAGTCAATATGAACGTAGGCCTGAAAAGATACTTTCCTGGCGCGATGATTTAAAATATACTTCATTTTTCTGAGTGGATATAGCTTTAAGGTAAGACTCCTGGGCATTTTTCTTATTATGCTTCGATCAGAATAGGTTGCTGTCTGTTGTTACTCTGAACACTGTATGATTGGAAACCTCTGCAGTTTTCTTTTTCCTTGGACATAATAAATACAAAGAATGGCGAATCTTGCATAAAGTTTGACGTTTTTGCCTAGTCATAATCAACACGGATTTAGTTGTGTGAGGATGACTTTGTGTCCATTTAACATGAAAATTGATATGTTCATGCATGTTGAGATAAAGCTGTCGATCGTCAGAGTTACTCACGTAAATTTTTATGTCATCAGCAAACAATTCACAGTTACTTTTTTAGGGTAAAGGCAGAGATCATTGATATACAATGAGAACAACACAGAACCCGGTACGGAGTCTTGTAGTATGCCAAAGTTATTACGACTTAATTCTGATCGACATGTATCTAAAGATACCAGTTTTTCTCTGTAAGAGAGAAGTGATGAAATTAATGTTATGGTGTCTATGGATCGTCGAAAGACTTTCTGAGCAAAAGCTCATGATGAATGACGTTGAATGCTTTTGTGAAATCCACGAATAATACTCCAGAGAACTGCTTTGTTGTTTATATTTAAAAGCCATCGATTAACTTGGTGAAAGCATTTTGTCAAGAATGATTCTGTCTAAATCCAGATCGATTGGGATGTAAAAAAATTGTATTTGCTGATATGAGAAAGATGATACTTTTTATAACTATGTCGTTCTACTGGTTTTGAGAGCACGGATAAAATAGAAATAGGTAAATAATCAAATGGTTCAGCCACGTTTCCTGATTTGTACAACGGTATAAGTTTTGTTTATTTTTAAAGCATCTGAAAGGCATTGTTTATCTAGACAAAGATTATAAATGTAAGTAAATGGTTCTGCTGCAATAGACACAGACATTTCAAGAATGTTTCTGTAAATTCTGTCAATGTTCCGTTTAATTGTATGAGAGAACACTCTCTGAATATCCATAGCATTAATGCACAATGCTAAATGAATATTCCTTTCTTAGCAGAATTTTATGGTTCTTGAAAATCATTATTCTTTATGCATTTGGTTGTAATATTTGATTTGCTACAGTGGCAAAGTGGTAGTTCAGTTCACTGGCAAAAAAATCATATTAAGTTTTATACACGGTCTGTAGTTTTCTTAGTCCATGCAGGGCTTGCCAAACAGATTTGCCGTCTTACTTTTCATTAATCATGTCCAAGGAGAATTTTGATGGCCCCCTTTTTTTTTATCGTAAAACACGGATAGCCAAACGATCACTGAAACCTGGGGCAGGACAAACTGGTTCTTAAATCGTTTTGAGAGAGAGAGAGAGAGAGAGAGAGAGAGAGAGAGAGAGAGAGAGAGAGAGAGACAGACAGACAGACAGACAGACAGACAGACAGACAGACAAACATACGGACACACAGACACAGAGAGAGAGACAAAGAGAGACTCACACACACACACACACACACACACACACACACACACACACACACACAGTGACAGACAGACAGGTAACGGACGGACAGACAGACAGACAGACAGACAGACAGAGAAATCTTCCCCCAGTGCTCCATTCGAATCGATACGAATCAAACTATCATTTCAGTCAATATTATCTCAAGCTTCAGAGAAAGCAGTCGGCACCAGCACTCACATGCCTGCCTGTTGAAATCAAATCACAGCTGACCTGCCTCCCGCACTTAGCAGCAACAGTAGCCACATCCACTGCCAGCGAAATAACACCGCACGTGCATTATGCTCTCCGCGACAACATTATCGTTCGAGTACACTATAACCAAAATGTCATCCAGCATGCATAATGTTCCCTGCAATGATGTTGTCATTCAGAATACAGTACCACTGAAATAGTAGCTGAGGCGCATGATGCAGTATGGATAAACATTATCACACACAGAACACATTACCACTGCGTGAAGTTCATGATGCAGTGTGCAATACCATGATCATTCAGAATATATTACCGCTGAAACATCACAACACGTGCATAATGCATTCTGCTATGGCATTATCATGGATATACTGCACCCTGCAATAACATTAGCACGTACATACTGCGCTCTGCAATAACATTATGATGTGCATACTGTACTCTGCAATAACATTATCACGTGCATTTTGTGCTCGGCGATAACATTATCACGTGCATATTGTACTGTGCAATAACATTATCACGTGCAATGTGCACTCTGCAATAATATTATCACATACATACTGCACTCTGCGATAACATCATCACGTGCATTGTGCACTCTGCAATAACACTGTCATTCAAAATACATTACCTCAGAAATGCTATCTGAACTGCACATTGCAGTCTGTATGATGAACATGATCATTCTAAATACATCCACTGACGTCCATTATGCAATCAGCAATGACATCTCTCTCTCTCTCTCTCTCTCTCTCTCTCTCTCTCTCTCTCTCTCCAACGAACCGAATTCATAGGTCCTATGAATCTTCCTCGACTTGACGGAAGGCTGTTTTATTTCAGCATTGTTGATACAGCACACTACGTAAACAGCAATCATGGTTTCGCCAGTCAGTCTGAAACAAACGGCTTTCTCCGTTGACAAGGAAAACAAAACTGAGAGGGTCAACATTTGTTCTCTTCCAATCGCCAACTCGCAGAAACTCCTCCAACCGCTGAGAGGTAAATTCGGTAGACGTCAGTTTTTTTTTTTTTTTTTTTTTTTTTTTTTTTTTTTGTAGAGTGACGTAAAACAAGTGTATCACGTCAAGCTGCCTGTGGCAATGATGACGTCGGTGAATAGGGTTCTAATTGGGCAGTTTCGGGTTCAATCAAGCTTCGCGGCAGTGTTGAGGAAAACTGAATGCCATGGCCTGTTCAAACAATCCGGTATCGGTCTGATGTTGCCAGCCTGTCCTGCTGTGAAGAAGGTTTCCTGGCAACCAGACAAAACGTCAAAATGACTGATCATTTGTTTGGGATCATAGTCCCATGCTGAGGGTCAGTTCCATATTCCCCTGTTTGGAGAGATCCCATTGTCCGCGCTCCTTCTATTTAATATTCTCCCCTGCCCCTTCTCAACATTCCCCTGTTCAATGTTCCCCCTTCTCCCACCCCCACACCCTCCCCCCTCGACATTCCCCTGTTCAATATTCCCTCTGCTCTACATACATATCCCCCCCCCCCCCCCCCCCCCCCCCCCCCCCTACATCCTCCCCTGCTCAATATTCCCCCCCACACTCTACATCCCCCCTGCTCAATATTCACCCACTCTACATCCCCTCTGCTCAATATTCTCCCCACTCTACATCCCCTCTTCTCCATATTCCCCCAATCTACATCCCCTCTGCTCAATATCCCCCCACTCTACATCCCTTCTGCTCAATATTCTCCCCACTCTACATCCCTTCTGCTCAATATTCTCCCCACTCTACGTCTCCTCTGCTCAATATTGCCCCCACCCCACATCACCTCTACTCAATATTCCCTCCACCCTACAACCCCCTCCCCTGCTCAATAATCCCCCGCCCTACATCTCCTCTGCTCAATATCCCCCCCCCCCCCCCCCCCCCCCTCTACATTCCCTCTGCTCAATATACACCCCCCCCCCCCCCTATAATTCCCCCCCCACCCCACCGTGCTCAATATCCCCCCACTCTACATCCCCTCTACTTAATATTCCTCCCACCCTACATCCCCCCTGCTGCTCAATATCCCCCCTCCCCCGCCCTACATCCCCTCTGCTCAATATTTCCCCAGCTCTACATCCAGTCTGCTCAATATTCCCCCCACTCAACATCCCCTCTGTTCAATATTCTCACGCTCTATATCCCCTTTGCTCAATATTGTCCCCTGCCCTACATCCCTTCTGCTCAATGTTCCCCCTGCTCAGTACTCCCCCGCTCACAACAGGAAGAAAACTCTTGTACCGGGGGTAGAGCGGTGGGGGGTACGAAAGGAAATCTTACCCATACCACAGCTAAAACACTGCGAGGGCGTGCACACACAAAGACATAGATGCCATAGGCTAGCAGGGGGAGTATTAAGTAGGGGAGTATTGAATAGCAACAAGGGATTTAACGAGTAGGGGGAGTATCGAGCAGGGGAGTATTGAGCAGGGGAGTCTTGAGCGGGGAGTATTGAGCAGGGAACTATTGCTCGGGAGTATTGAGCAGGGAAGTCTTGAGCAAGGCAGCATTGAGCAGAGGCGCATTGAGCGGGGAGTATTGAGCAGAGGAGCATTGAGCGGGGGGAGTATTGAGCAGAGGCGCATTGAGCGGGGAAGTATTGAGCAGAGGCGCATTGAGCGGGGGAGTATTGAGCAGAGGAGCATTGAGCGGGGGAGAGTATTGAGCAGGGAAGTATTGAGCAGGGGAGTATTGAGTAGGGGAGTATTGAGCAGGGTAATATTGAGCAAGTGAGTATTGAGCAGGCGAGTATTGCGCGGGGTAGTCTTGAGCAGGGGAGAATGGGGCTGGGAGAGTATTGAGCAGGGGAGTATTGGGCAGGAGAGTATTGAGCAGGGGTGTTATCGAGCAGGGGAGCATCGAGCAGGGGAGTATTTAGCGGGGGGAGTATTGACCAGGGGAGTATTTAGCCGGAAAGAACTGAGCAGAGGAGTATTTAGTAGGGGAGTATTGAGCAGGGGATTGTTGAGCAGGGAGAGCATTGAGCAGGGACGTATTGAGCGGGGAAGCATGAGCAATGGGAGTATTGAGCAGGGGAGTATTGAGCAGAGGTGCATGAACAGGGGGAGTATTGAGGGGGGGGGTACTGGGCAGTGATGTGTCGTGCTGGGGAGTACTGAGCAAGGACGTATGGACCGGGGGGGGGGTGGGGGGGGGGGGGGGGTAACATTGATATGCTCCGACATGCTGCACTTTGTTGTCAGTTTGTCCGTCAAATGGTTCCCTGAGGAAAAACAAGTACAAAACAGGGATGAAAACTTTGTTTGACCTAGATGGTCAAGTCTGGAAGTGGCTTTACATCGCACAATGCCAAAACTGCTCACTTCACTCCAGACCTTTCCAGTGGGGTTGTGGTTCGTCCAGCTGACGCAGCTTTGTTCTCTGTTCTCTCAAGGGCTGCTAAGCTGAGATGGCCAGGGTGGAAGAGACGAGAGTTTCAGAACGGGTAACTATCACACACACACACACACACACACACACACACACACACACACATGCACGCACGCATCACAAACGCACGCACGCACGCGCATACACACACACACACACACACACACACACACACACGCACGCACGCACGCGCATACACACGCATACACACACACACACACACACATGCACGCACGCACGCACGCACACGCACACGCACGCACGCACACATACACACACACACACACACACACACACACACACACACACACACACACGTGTAAAAGCACTCCATGCATATATGATGTGTTTAGGCATTGTTTCCGAAGGTGGAATTTGGCTACCTCGATCATATGGTTCAAAAGGTTAAATATGCAACACTAGCCTGTGGCTAATGGTAAAGCTGGGGAGGACTGGGCAAGCAAGGACGACAGGAAAAGGATGTCTGCACAACCACAGTTCTCTTTCCCTTGGATCTTTCCCTTCTCTTCTCCCTCCTTTCATCAGCTCATGTCGTCTTCTTTTTTCCGTCTCCTCCTTTCTCCTTCACATTCTTCTCCTTCACGCTCTTCTCCATCTTCTCCTTCACGTTCTTCTCCTTCACCTCTTCTTCTTCTTCTTCTTCTGATGATGATGAGGAGGAGGAGGAGGAGGAGGAGGAGGAGGATGACGATGATGATGATGATTGTCATCTCGTACAACCTGTTCTTCTTTGCTATCTTCTTATGTTGTTGCTGCTGCTGCTGCGTTGCTGCTGCTTGCTGCTGCTGCTGCTGCTGCTGCTGCTGCTGCTGCTGCTTGCTGCTGTGGTTTCTTCTTTCTTTCTTCTTCTTCTTCTTCTCTTTCTTCTCTCTCTTCTTCTACTACTACTTCTTCTTCTTCTTCTTCTTCTTCTTCTTCTTCTTCTTCTTCTTCTCCTCCTCCTCCTCCTCCTCCACCCACCACCACCATCAATCTCTTCTCTCTCGTTCACGCCATGTCAAGACAATGTAAATCAGCTGCACATTTCAGGTTTCTTCACGGTTTTCACTGGTCTCCAATACTGTAAAGATTCCATTGCAAAGTCGGACGTTCTGGATCTCACCGTTTTCCGCCTCACAGATCCATCCTTCGGTTGGTCGTACACCTAACTGTTTACCGCCTTGCAGATCCGTCCTTCGGTTGCAGACCTAATTGTTTACCACCTCACAGATCTGTCCTTCTGTTGTAGACTTCATTGTTTCCTGTCTTGTAAATCCGTCCTTCTGTTGTAGACCACATTGTTTTCCGCCTTGCAGATCCGTCCTTCTGCTGTAGACCATATTGTTTTCCACCTTGCAGATCCGTCCTTCTGTTGTAAACCACATTGTTTGCCGCCTTGCAGATCCATCCTTCTGTTGTAGACCACATTGTTTGCCGCCTTGCAGATCCATCCTTCTGTTGTAGACCACATTGTTTGCCGCCTTGCAGGTCCGTCCTTCTGATGTAGACCACATTGTTTGCCACCTTGCAGATCCGTCCTTCTGATGTAGACCACATTGTTTGCCGCCTTGCAGGTCCGTCCTTATGCTGTACACCACATTGCATTCCGCCTTGCAGGTCCGTCCTTCTGATGTAGACCACATTATTTCTCACCTTGCAGATCCGTCCTTATGCTGTAGACCCTCACACTTTCCCGTCTCACAGATCCGTTTTTCTGTCGTAGGCCACATTGTTTTCCGCCTTGCAGATGTCCTTCTGTTGTAGATCACATTGTGTCCTGCCTCGTAGATCCGTCCTTCTGTTGTAGATCACATTGTTTCCCATCTTACAGATCCGCCCTTCATGTTGTAGACCTCATTGTTTCCCACCTTGCAAATCTGTCCTTCTGTTGTAGACCTTACTCTTTCCCGCCTCACAGATCCGTCCTCCTGTTGTAGATCACATTGTTTTCCGTCTTTTCCTTTTGTCTTGATCACAGATTCGTCCTTGCAGATGTCTTAGATCACATTTTTTCCCGCCTTGCAGATCCGTCCTTCTGTTGTAGATCACATTGTTTCCCGCCTTGCAGATCCGTCCTTCAGTTGTTGTAGACCACATTGTTTCCCGCCTTGCAGGTCTGCCCCACCCGCATATACCTAATTGTTTTTTTTGCTTTACAGATCCGCCCTTCTGTTATATACCTAACTATATCTTGCCTTTCAGATCCGTCCTTTTGTTGTAGACCTCATCTTTACCGCCTTGCAGATCCGTCCATTGGTTGCAGACTGATTGTTTTCTCGCCTCGCAGAACCGTCCTTTTTTCGTGGACCTCACTCTTGACCGGAGAAGGAGACACTTATCATTACATAAGAGAATGAGTTAGGAAAAGTATTCACTTGTCACACATTCAAAACGGGACAGAAGTTGGTCACGAGCAGGGGATTTGGACAATTGTCATGCATTAAGAACGTGACAAAAGCTATCCATAGTTAGGAGAACAAATAAAGGAAGATATGCCAGAAATTAAGAGCAGAAATAGCATGGATTGGGGAGGATGGTGGAGGGCAGAAGAAGCAAACATGTGTCGTGCTTAATGGCAGAAGAATAAAGATCCTGCAATAGCAGATCGATCAAAACCAAACCAACAAACCAACACAAACAAACAAACCTCCAACCGTGCTCATTTACCGTCCACCCTCCACCTGTCTCAGTCACCGGAACTAGCCGCTCGACCATAATGTGGCTCTGCCAACTTCCTGCTTCCGGTCTCTGTGATAGAGGAGTCTTCACATCAGTGATCAGCCCCATAGATGTGCGGTGTGTGAAATGGGGGTAGACTTTGCGGGGCGGGGAAGACTGGGAGACGTCTGTGGTGTGTGAAGTATTGGGAGACGTCTGTGGTGTGTGAAATGTGCGACAGCACACACACACACACACACACACACACACACACACACACACACACACTACACTACACTACACTTCTACACACACACACACACACACACACACACACACACACACACACACATACACACTACACTACACTTCTGCACACACACACACACACACACACACACACACACACACACACACACACACACCACACACCACACACACACACACACACACACACACACACGTGGAGTA